>VKKW01000579.1:0-43254 GCA_018350135.1 Citrus trifoliata | reverse complement strand
CCGCCTTAGTCGAAAAGGATACGTTAGATTAATGAAAGAAATTATAAGTGCGTTAAATATTTAAATTGTTATGAAAAAATTTATATATTAGTTAAGTATGTAAATTTTTTACTTTGTAAAATATTTATTAAAGGTTTAGTTAACTGTTAAATTTTTTAACAGTTAACTAATCTAATTTCTTTATCGAAGTAGCATGCAGAATGAAGGCTTTCTGAGAGTTAATTGACAAGAGTGAACTATGGAAAGATCTTGGATACTAAAGAATGGAGGATACGACTTTGAAATCGAACAGATTATTAAGAAAATGGTAATCAAGTTTAACTAGAACAACTTTGTTTTTGAAGTTTGATCTATGCTCATTTAATAATATTAGTTTCTTTATGGTGGGCTATTAGGAAATGCTAGAGAATGAGGACAAAAAAGACTCATTCAATTCAGATGCAAGAAATGACTTACTTGCACAAGCATTGGGAAAGCTTCTTCAAACTGATCATATGCAAGGCTTGGGAAAAATTATTTCTTCTATGCTTCTATGCACTTTCACTCCAGGTGGACCCATCCAAAATGAGAAAGAGAGGGAGCTGGATGTTGGAAGAAGACACCTCGCCATTCAAAATCAGTAGGTGAACAGTTGCGAGAAATTTGCAAAGAATTGAAGAGGACACCTCGCCATTCAGATGTTGGAAGTTCCACTTTCCCACATAATATGGTCGATGATGACAGTGAGGATGATGTACATAAGGTACTGTAGTTACCTGTATTACCCAAATTTGTCCTAGTTTAAATATTTTTCCTTGTATATATTCCACTCATTAGAGTTTAAATTATTTACTATTTGTCGATAATGCTGATAGGAGCTGGATAATTTAGGGAAGTCAGCCGTGAAGAGGAGGAAATTGATGGTTGGTCAAGGGACGAACATCCTAAGTATCAACACTAAGAAATAAGGAAAAATTTCATAAGAAAGAAGAGCCAAAAAAACACAACTGTTGCCATTCCGATGAAGTCAGCAAAAATGATGATAGTGAAGGAGATACACATAAGGTTAGTTTATTCAAATAAATGGTTGTATTTTTCCTAGATTATGATTTATTGCCTTGTATATTTACTATTCAATCTAGATATATACTTACTATTTCATATAATTAATCTTCATAGGAGATAGATAATTTGGCCAAGCCACTAGCAAATGCCGATGCTGCCATTCCGGTGAAGTCAACAAAAAATGAAGGCAGTGAAAGAGATGTGAATAAGGTTAGTTAATAAAATTAATTGTATATAAGTTGTTTTTTTTTTATATGTGCTTTCTTTTTTTTTATTGGCTAATTGTTTACTTACAATTTGATATCATTAACATCCACAAGAGCCAGATGATTTGGGCAAGCCACCAAAAAACACTATTACTGCCATTTTAAGGAAAAGTCCAAGACTCAATCCATAAATCCTAAAGGATTATGCAAGTGGTGAAAGGAAAATAATGGAAGCAGTAAAAAGCAATTGATTTTGACCATGTTGATGGTACAGCTGACGGTATACATGAGAGGCATCCTGACAGCCCAACAAAAAAGCCACTTTTGAAAAGGATAGAGCCAAAAAGTTGTAGTGTAGCCTATGAGGAACACAAGGAGTGCAATATTCAAGTACCAGAATATCATCATATGCTGCACTATGTGGAAATTGTGTGAGAAGTACCTGCCTGATGAAATTGATGGTGTTCTGACATATATGATTGATGATAATGTATCCAAAAGACATGCTTGTGCTTATATTAGAAGAAAGATTGCAATGAACTGTTGTTAATGTAAGCACTAGGAGTAAATGCTATTTAAGTATATATGGCGTAAGTGGTTTAATGAATTTTCTTTACACTATTTTATATGAACTTAGTATACTTTTTTATTGATGCACTGATTTTCTATTCAGATGTTGGATTCCACCATTCTACTAACCATAAAAGGAATAAAACCATTTGGATTCATTTGACCAAGTTTGGTTTGCCCAACAAATCTAAAGGCTGTAGAAAAATTTAGCTCAAAGAGAGTTGAGAACATCCACGACTGCTTGAGAAAAGCCAAAAACAGACAACTCATTCTCATGCCATACAATCATTTGTAAGTTTTAATTTTCATTTAAAACTTTTACAGTTTTTTCTAAATTTATATTACTTTCACAATTGTTTGTTAATTCATGGTTTTATTTTCTTCTTTTTTTCCAACTGCCTTCTCCTATTGTAGCTACCATTGGGTTTTAGTTGTGTTTGACGTGGTGAAAAGAAAGTGTTTTATGTAGATCCTGTGCAGTCCAACCCTAATACTGATTTAGAACAACTCCTTAAAATGTACGTATGCCAATCCATTTAATGCCATTGATATTTTAAGTTTTTTCAATATAATTAAGAGATAACAATTTACTTTTTTTTATAGCACCATGACACTCTTCACAGCAGAGGATAGTAACGAAAAATGGAATTATAATTCTAAGATGAGAATTGTGAAGGTAAAAAAAAGTAACCCTACAGAAACTATATGTGCCTATCGATTATATAACTAAAATGGACTAGATTTTGTATTTTTTTTTGTGGCATGAACAGGCTCCGAAACAAAATATCGCAAAATTGAAGTGTGGCTATTATGTGTTAAGATATATGAAGGAAATAGTAGTATATGTTAGTTTGTTAATGAACAATGTAAGTTGATGATGACATTTCACTAACTTTCTTTTATTCCATATACGTGACATTATTTTTGAAGTTTGACCTCTTAATAATCTTTTGATTAACAGTTTAATGGAAATAAAGTATACACTCAGGACGAATTAGATGAGGTTCATTTGGAGTGGGCTAACCATTTTCCGACATCCTTGTTGCATCAGTAAAATGGTTAGTATTAGTATGAAACTATAAATATTAGTTGTAAAAATTTATTGAAATTAAAGTTATAGTGTCAAATTATAATGGTTATTGTTAACAATTGTACTGTACATGTTTTGCATTCGACAACATTGAGTATTTAATTGATTCCGAATAGATTGGTTTGCTGGGTTTGAGTTAGAGGGTTGCTGGGTATGTGGATAGAATACCAGTGGTGTGGACAGATGTTGGGTTGCTGTTGAATGTGTGTTGGGAGTGTTGTTGGGTAAGTGGTTGGAATACAGTGGAGTGTAGTTAGAAGATGTATTGCTACTGGAGGTTCTGTTGGTGTGGAAAGATGTATGGCTTACTGTCGTAATGCGAGTGGTGGTGGCTGGAATTTCAGTTGCTTTTCTTGTAGTTTAATTGGATGAATTTTTTTTTTAATTTTTAATTTGGGATGTTGATTATATGTATTTGTAGTGATGACAATATTATATACTAGATGTATTATTTTGAAATTAACTTGTTGGAGTGAATGGATGTTAATTAATATTAATTATTATTTTTTCATGATTCTCATTTTTATAATAATTAAATTTGTAAACATGAATACAAAAATTAATTATAATCGTCAATTGTTATTTTTGTTTTAAAATTAACTTATGACGAGAAATTCCCATCATACAGTCTATCATAAACAATTTCCCACCAAAAATGAATAATAAATTTACAAATGATAACATAATTTCCCCCCAAAACTAAATAAAAAATTTACCAATGATAATAAAATTTCTTGCCAAAATTGAAAAATTTGGCTTGAAATTTAAACAAATTCAAATTTTAATTTAATTATTTTTTCACATTAATTACATGATGGATATATGACTATAAAATACCATCGTTAATTCATGACGGAAAATAATCTATCATAAATTAAAAATAGTGACATAGATGACAGATGAAGTGTTTGTCATGCACCCCTTTTTATGACGGTTATTTCCTGTCATCTATTGTCTGTTTTCTTGTAGTGATATCTCAACTGAAAGTTCCCTATTTCACCTCCTACTTATAATAAGTTGATCTCACCAAGTAATAGCATAGTTAGAAAACTCAATCACAACCAATTTTACATTTTTGGCCTTTAAATAATTGTGGCAGTCAAATTTGAACGCCATTTTCTTCACCCATTCAAGGTATGCTTCCGGGTTAAATTTTCCTTTAAAAGATGAAATCTTCATCTTATGCCACTTAATCCATCATCTTTATTCCTAGCTCTTTTACCTCGTCCATCTCTCCTATAGCTACCCATTAAGTCCTCTCCCTCATCATACTCATCCCTATAATGGTCATCAATCTCTCCTCTATCTGGAGCTCTTCTCTTCTACATGCTTAAGGACGGATTGTGGCTGCCTTGCACGTGTGTTCTCCACTTGATCCAAACGCTCGTGAATGAGCTCTAATTCAGCCCACATCATCCTTCTCATCTCTCCCATCAATGCTTGAATTTGTAAATTCTGAGTAGTTGCAGATTGATCCTCTTCATTTGTGTTTTGTATTGGGTGTGAGACACGGCTAATATCTACCAAAAAAAGTTAGAATAATATGGAAAGTACCTCACCTCACTCCCTTACCTGTTTCACTCAAAAAAATGATTCACTCAATTCCACTCGTATTTCACTCAAATTTATGGCTTTTACCCTCTAATACGCTAACACTCTCTTGCTTTTTTCACTCGTAGTAATTCACACTCAATTCTTATCAAACTAATCATACCAATATCAAGATTCCAACAACAACTCACAAATATTACACTAAAAAGACTCAAATTTCAAGAGCAATAAGGCAATGCGTATGTAAAGTCGGGTTTTGATTTTGCGCAAAAAATTTTCATGTATGGGTAAAACCAGTTTTGGACTTCTAAGGCACTAATAATGGAAAAATGAAAGGTTCTAAGAGGAGGTTAGGGACTCTTTTTTTTTTTTTAGGAAAGAAATAGATAAATTTTATGGATTTAAGGAGAATTAAACAACAAGGAAGCAAAATTGATTTAAAAAAGAAACCCTAAAAATATTGTTCACGCGATACTATTCATAACTTTTTTAATACTAGTACAAGAATGAAAAACAATAAAGATAGATGGATCTTACCTTAGTGCCTAGGTTCTAATACCAAATGATACGAACCCCATCAAGAACTAACGTAACCCTGATCAATTTAGTCTCCAAGATTGAATCTAAACCAAATATTGATTGGAACTGCGACCCAATGCTTAATGAAAACACGAACCTTGGTATGTGAGAACGCCATAAGTTATGGATGGTCTGATCGATAAGTCAAGAGTTTGAATGCCACGAAAATCCGATAAGTTTAAAGTGTTTGCATAAGAGCCAAAAGGAATTAACTCTCTCACTAATTGCATTAAAATTGATCTCTACTTACTGGATACGAGTACATTATATAGGGTTGGTTACAAAAAATTTTGGAAATAAATTCTAAACCAAAATCAAATCGAAAATTTGAATCTAAACAAATAGGAAAGAATTTAAATCAAATTAGAATCTTAATCTAAGTGAATAGAAAATAATCTAAATCAAATCAGAATCCTAATCTAAGTAAATAGGAAAGAATTAAATCAAATTAGGATTCTAATTGGCTTAAATGCACTACATAAATTAAAATGGAAACTAGGTGATTAAAATAGAAATAATTGATTTGATTCTCTAATAGCCTCCTCAAGAAACGAGAAAGTATCCGAAAAAGTAAAATTATATATTTTCCTGCCATAATGTGCAAGCCAACTTCCTATTTTATAGAAGTGATTATTTGGAAACTTTAAGAGTCGGAATCATGCATTTATCATGTGCGATTTCTTCAACGGGCCTCAACAAATTTGATTGAGCCCAAGTTGATTGAATCAATTCATTAAGTGCTTCTTTGAATTTCTTTGCTCGAGCTCTTGTAACGGGTCCAACGGGAACTTGAATAGGATCTAATTATGCCTTATCCCACATGCTTGTGATAGTTTTATCCTCAATCTCATCATCTATAGTTCAATCACTAAAAACTACTTACTAGAAAAATTGGCGATGAGGTTCGAGAATTTTTGTCACCACCTGAAGAAAAAGTTTGAACAATATCCTATAGTTAAAGAGACAAAGTGAAATCCATTAAAGGACCTTTGTCATAAGCAAGCAAAATGAGAGAGTCTTTGTGATTATTTTTCAAGTTAGGCATTTAAGGTACAATTTTAATATATCAAGTGCTAATTCCTGATGGAATTCTTCTTTGTGATTTTTATTTGTTGGCACTATTTTTAACACTATTTTTACTATTGCTCTACAATTTCTGCACTAGAGTTAATTATCGTAGATTGTTGGTTTCTCTACAATTTTTGCACTAGAGTCTAAGTCCAGATGTTTGGAGACTAGATGGTAACTCTAAATATTTCCATTATCTAGTTGATAGTACGCAAAGCCTTAGATGACCACTGGAAAATGATATAAAACTCATTTGCCACTTCCAGGGGAAAAAAATAAAAAAAATATGAAAGAGGAATAGTTAACAATTTGAGTCTCTTTTTAACTTTAAATCTTTAACAATTGGAAACACATTTTTCTTTATCTCTTAGCGTCACTCCATGCACCTTTAAATATTTAATAAGTGGATTCACTTTAATTAGTCTGCAAACTATGCCACATTTTCACAAAAAAAAAAAGAAAAATAGTTCAATACAATACATTAAATGTATATTGATAATTATAAAGTTTGAATAGGCCAAAGCCAAAAGCCAAAGCTGATTGACACATACGCAACAAGATTAATTGAAGATGAACGTTGAATCATGCAATTTAAGTTAAGCTACTTAGCTTAAACCTAAATGGTCTTAGCAAAAATAGAAACTTTATGACAAATTTGTTACATGGACTTGTAATTGTTAAATGGAGATCGAATTTTGTTTGATTTACGGGCAAAGAACACTACATTGAGTATTAATAGCTTATAAAACTTCTGATATGACCTAATATATGATAATGAAATATGATCTAATTAATTTTTGAAAATTTTGAAGAAAATTAAAATGTGATTATTACCTCGCTAATTGATTGAATTTGGTGAACTAAAATTACTTGAAATGAACAGACATATTTATTCACAATAAATTTCATAGAAATTGGTCTTTTTCAAATGATTATCATCCTATATGAGTTTTTTAACTCAATATTTCTATAGTAGGTTGGGGTTTGTATAAATCAATCATTTTAATTAGATTGGTTTGAAACATATTTATTATTAATGTTTATAATAAAATATATCTATGAGGATTCTTTCCAGGAACCATATTATGTGTAAATATTAAAATGCAACTACTCTGTTGAAGTGCTTCAGAAAAATGAACTTTATAGCTAACTTAGGTGTTGTACATTATTGTAAACTCTTTGTTAACTACATTTTCAGTTTTTTTTGGGCAATTTTTTCTATTATATTTTAATTTGTTATGGATAGATTTTGCTACTGTAAAAGTTGTGCAATTATATATGCAATTGAATGAAAATTCATTTATTTGCTAGATTTGTTGGTTGACATTACACATAAAATGCCCTGTAGGTAAATTAATTTTAATGTCTTTAATGACTTATTAGAACCTAGGTCAGCTTGCCTACATTACATGATGACATAGTTTTCAAGTAATATTTGTCACTTTGATTAAGGAATTTAATACTTAATAACATGTTCTAACAGAATCAATTACAAAAACAATTAGAAAAAAACAGGCAGAATCAGTTGCATGCCAAGTCAAATCCTTGGCAGTTTGCGATGAGTGAAACATACGTCTAAATCTAGAAATGAGGGAAAGTGCCATAAAACCTTCGCCAAAATACTGGTCTTATATTTTTCAACACTACCACCCTTTTTTTTCATCTAGACAAACAAGTAGGACATTCAAAAAGCCCTTTATACTCTTTGATGTAGAGTATACAATCATTTGGGCAAGCATGTATTTTCACATATTCTAAGCCTAAAGCAGATATTGTTTTTTTGGCTTCATACATAGACTCTAGAATTTCATTTTCTTTTTGGGCAACAATTCTTTTGAAAAACTCAATAGTGCAGTAAAATTGTTGGAAGACCACCCAAATTTACCCTTTATATTGAACAACTTCACAAAAGTGCCTAACTTGGTGAATTTTGTACATCCTGTTAAAGGAATTTAGATATATTACAAATAGATGTAGGTAATTAAAAATTAAAAATTAACAACATAATTAATTTTTTGGAAATATTGTTTATAGTTATTGTTCACCGCAACGGTTCATAGTTACTGTTCATCCGTATAAAAAATATTAATTTTTCAAAAACACAATCAAATGCAGAAAATAAATGACACGAATATTTTTACGTGGTTCGAATTAATCAATCCTACATCCACGAGACCACGCCTAGACGAAAAGTAATTCACTAAGTTGAGATGTTACAAACTATGGATTTACCAAACTTAAGATTCTCACTTATAGTTTATCACCATACAGTTTACTTAACCTTAGACTGAATTTGCTTCTCTAGACTAATTGCTACCCGTCTTAATCCACGATCCTCAAGGCACTTCGCAAAGTGATCAATAGCAGTTCTTCAATTGTTCAACATCTAGTGATCCAAGATCCACATAGACTCTCCACAAAAATGAAAAGAAGATAAGAAAACAAATTAACACAACATTATGCGCCAAATCCGGATTCTCTAGGGACAAGGCCGAATTTTGCTTCTCTGCTTTATGCTCTGTGTTGTTTATCAAACTTCAATTGTGAAATACCTCTCTTTATATAGGCACTAGAGTTTCACCAAAATAACAAGTCTTAAAAGACTTGCATTCTTTCCAAATAAGAGTTTCTTTCCTCTTATAATTCCTATGAATCTGAGTAGGAATAAATATGATCTTCTTCCCTTACTTGTCGCCCAAGAAATATCTAGAGTATTTAATGACTTATTGTTTGAACCAGCTTGTTGCTTTAAATAGATCTCATGCCCCAGTTATAGAATCTCACCGTTAATTGACTTGCTAAATTGGACATTTAATTAAATTAGGAAACAAATATTCCTAATAAATTGGAATCTCACTAAATTAGGGAGTTAATAAATTAATTCCTATTACAAGATATGCAATAAATAAACTTCCAATTTAACTATACTTTCCATAAAATGTCAATTTTATAAATAATGACCTTAACATCCAGGATACAAATGTTTCTTAACCTACTCTAAACTAATTGGGATCTCCCTCACAATCTTTGTAAGCATCATTGAAAATATCCATTGTATTATCATAGTCGAAGTCCGTTGAGTCAAATGGAATGTCTACATTAAAAGTGACATGGTACTACCATCTTCCCAATGCAACTTCCAAGTTTTATAAGACTTTACAAAACCATGCCATCACAGATGTTCTGTTACAATTGTAGGTGTGCAAAATGCTAAATCCAACATTTATAACACAGAATCCTTGACATTTTTAATAGAAAAGTTCAAAAATTTGACAACCCCCTTTTTCATACTTAGGTGATGTTCTACTATAACCAATCCAAGACTTATCCATAGTGTTTTTAATTAGTTTTGATCCTGACACATAACAAAGGGTAAACATGAAACAAGAATATTGACTTTTCAAATTTTTTCTTTCATTAAAAAGAATAATAAATTAACATTTACTTATACACACATGGAACCAAAAAAAAAGATCAAAACATGTTGGCCTTACATACTAGCCAATATTTGCATATTAAAAAAGCAATCGATAATGCAATAACATAGAAACAAGACAAACTCAAATACCCAAACAATAAACCAAAACAAAACAATAAAGGAAGCTGGGTTAATTTACTTAGCATATCATAATTAATTTAATTTACTAAGGTTATTGACTATAAATGCATATTAAGGAATTAAAATACCTTGGTTTTGATCCCATGCACTGTAAAAAGCTTGAAGGCCCTCGAAATGAGTTGTAAAGTATGGGTTTGGAAGAAATTGTAGCAAATAATCCAAGACTGAGACAAAAATTCCAAAAAAGCATATCAACAATTGATAATAACACATTACTTTTACTTAAATAATTCATATAAACGTATTTGGGACCATGTGTGACAAACTTAATTGCCCCACATGCACATACTACTATTACTTTATTATAACTTAGTGAAAAACATAGTTGCCCCATAACTCCTTTTTGCAAAAGAGATAACCTTTACCTAAGCAACGCATTCATAAGATAAATATCAAGATAACATTTATCAATATATAATTCCATATCATTGAAATACAATATGAAACAACAAAAAAATAGATAACGCTACAAATAAGAAATGGAATGAAGAAGTAAAACTTGGTTTGCGAGGTACTGAAATGTAATTACAACCATCAAAAGCACAACCGGATAGCTCATTTCAATCTTTTTCTCTCTCTTATAGCTATGTAAATAGTAGGCTTGCCCAAGTAAAAAGTTTGCTTGTCAAATTAAAAAAAATCCAAATCCAAATTATTTCTTCTGTTTTACATTTTCCTTTTCTAGGTTTGCAAGTTTCCACATTTGTGCAAATATAAAGAAGCAAAGGTGGTAGAAAGGTAAGAAACCTAATCTGGGTTACTTTTATATTTTTGGGAGTATGTCCTTTATATGGAATGTTTGTGAGCATCTTCGTAAATTTGGTCAAAAAAATGATGAAGGTGTTTTTCTTAGTTATTCAAATAGTAGCAAAGCATTTCATGTTTATAATATGAGAACTTATTTTATTATTAAATCTACAAATGTGGTTATTAATGATTATCAAATTTTATAATTTACTATGTTCAACAAGAAATAATCAATCTTCTAGAAACACCAAAAGTTGTTACAATTGCTCCCACATATCAAATCATTGAAAAAGGCCAATCCAATGAACCTTTTTTTAGAAGGAAAAGAACCAATTAATTAAAGTAACTCTAGAAACTTCAAGGAGTGAGAAGAAGAAAGTTTTAAAAGTTCAAGCAATCATGGACTTACTTGACCCAATTAGAAAGGAACTATCATCAAGAGTTAAGAAAAATCACTTGTTATTTTAGTGTATCTTAATGCACAAATTGTCAAAAGAAAAAGGTACTCAAATATGGTAAGATTTATTTGTTTTACATCGTTGATTGAACCTAAGAATGCTAAACAAGAAGAGTTGGAACAATTTGAACAAAATGATATATGGATGGTAATACTTAGATCGAGTCACACTAATGTTGTAGGAACTAAATAGATTTTTTTATAAAAAAAAACTAATAAATTTGGTAATATAATGAGAAATAAAGTTAGGTTGGTAGCACAAGGTTACACACAAATCGAAGGTGTTGATTTCGATGAAACCCTTGCACCAATTTCTAGACTATAGATTATTTGTTTGCTTTTTACAGTTGCTTATCTGATAGGCTTTAAGTTATTTCGAATGGTTGTCAAGTGTGTTTCTTTTAATGGCATCTTAAATGAAGAAGCCTATGTTAAACAACCTAAAAGTTTTAAAAACCCTCATTTCCAAAACCATGTTTTTAAACTAAAAAAGGCTTTATATGGTTTAAAGCAAGCTCTATGAGCTTTGTATGAAAGGTTTACTCAATTCTATTAACATTTATGTATTCATAATGTTGATTTTGATGATAACAAATAAAATTAAGAATGATTCAGTTTTTAAAAGCTCAAATAAATCATTATTTTAAATAAATTATTATTTTCACATTTTAAAGGTTTTATATTTAATGAAAAAATGATTTTATGAAATTAGTTGTTTTTCAAGTTTATGATTTAATTGAAAGAGTTTTGAAAACTTTAAAATCAACAAGTATTGCTTGAAATTTTGGAGAAGGATTTATTTGAAAAGTATTCATAGCATTTAGGGCTATATCATAATTTCAGAAAGTTTTGGGAATAGTAAGCATTATTTAGAAATTCTGAAATTGGACTTATTTGCTAAATGTATAACATTTTGGGCTATAGTATAGTTATATAAAGTTTTAAGGTCAAACTGTTATTTTATAAAATAGTTCACTGTAGCAGCTACTGTAGAAAGCGGCGATCCGACAATTTTGATAAACGACTCGCCGATATTTAACAGAATTGAAGATTAGCCTCTGGACCTAAACAGTGATCCGACATCTAGTTAACAGCTATCCGAGAGTGTGCAGAAAGTCAATAACGGCTAGTTTTCAGCTCCATCTATAAATAAACTCATTCAAATTCAAATAAGAAGTTTTCCAACGATCATCATTGAGCAAAATATTGAGAATATAAATTTCATTGAGCTTTAAATCCTTGTATTCATCTCATTCATTCACACATTGAGCTTTCACTTGTGATCAAACACATTGTGTGAGAGAGATTCATTTGTAATATTTTTTTGTAAAATCAAGTTAAAAGATTGGAAGTGTTAGGATACACTTGGGTTAAGAGATTGTGGATAATCTCTTGTTGTGAAGGGTCCATTGACACCTTGAAGTCAATTGTAAACGTTTGAAGCCTTGAAAAGGCTCGGATAGTGAAATCCTTAGGCCCGGTGTGCTTGGAGGCGTGGACGTGGGCGGGGATTACCGAACCACGTAAAAATCCTTGAGTTTGCTTTCTCTTCCCTTACTCATTTATTATTGTGCTTTCATTGAATTTATTGTTTTCGAATTTATTAAGGCGTTAGATTGGATTGTTGTGTGGTTTACTTAGCTTAAATTTTAAAATCCCAATTCACCCCCCTCTTGGGTTGCCTAGTTAGTATTTCAAATTCTTGCTTGAAAATGGCTATAAGCAAGGGGGAGTAGTTGGAACAGTATTTGTTAAGTAACTTAATCTAAGGATTTTAGTTAATGTTGGTTCTACTTTTTCTGATCATGTACAAGAATTTGTAAGTCAAAAGAAAAAGAAGTTTGCGATGAGCATGGTATGTGAATTGACTTACTTTTTAGGTTTGCAAGTAAAACCAATAGAGAATGAAATTTTTATCAAAGTGAATTTTCCAAGAACCCAGTTAAGAGGTTTGGCTTAGACTCAGCAAACTCATGAGAACTCTTATTGGTACTAATACCGAGTTAACTATTGATGATAGTGGTTCTAGTCTGGATCCTAGTCTTTGTAAAAACATGATTAATAGCTTCCTTTATTTAATTACAAGTAGAGATGACATATGTTTCAGAGTTGATGTAGGTGCTAGGTACCAAGCGAATTCAAAGGTGTTGCACTTAGCCACTGTTAAACAAATCATTCATTTTGTTAGTGGGATAATCAATTATGGTATTTGGTACACTAATGACACTAATTCAAGTCTTACATGATACAATGTAAATTGAATTGGCAATGTTGATGATAGAAAAAGCACCACTAAAGGATTTTTTTTCTTGGAAACAACTTCGTTCGTGGCATAGTAAGAAACATAATTCAATTTCTTTGTCCAAAGCTTAAACTAAATATATTGCAGCTGGAAGTTGTTGCACTCAATTACTCTAGATAAAACAAATGGCTTGCGAATTATGGTATATTTCATGATACTTTGACTGTGTTTTGTGATAACATTAGTGCTATCAATATTTCCAAAAACCTTGTTCAACGTTCTCAGACTAAGCATATTGATATTTGTCATCATTTTATTAGACACTTAGTTGCGAGTAAGACTTTGTCCTTAGAATACATTGATACTAAAAAATAGCTTACATATATCTTTACAAAAACTCTAGATTCAAAATAATTTGATTCTTCAAGGACAATTTTCTGTGTATGTTTTATGTACGTCAAAATATCTTTAATATAAAATATTTGTTTTTGTATTTCGATTGTGAAATAGTGATAAGTTCTTGGATTAATAAACGGCAAGCAATTTTTCATCTTTTTCAAAGACTTGAAAGTTTTGAACAAGTTTTGATTAGAGTTATTTAACCTTTCTTCAAAAACACATGAATGACAATTCAATCTTTACTTTAACTCAAGGTTTTGATGTTGATATGGTCTTTGTTGAGAATATTTAACCTAAGTCAAGACTGTGTTCCTTTATTCTTATCTTGTCTAAGACTTCTAATACGTACAAACACTATGGTCAGAAATAGTTATAACTCTTAAGAGCGATACTATTCTTGAGTAATCTAAGTCTGCGTATCATATGTATGATAAAGGACGAATTACCATGAGAAGAAAACAACCATAAAAGGTAGAGTGAAAGCTCTTGACCACGCACACTTTTAGTTATCAATAAACTAAATTATTTTCCAATGAAAAACAAAGCTTGTGCTAAACTAGAAAAAAAAAAAAAAGGATAGTAAAGTTTCACTTCACACACATGTCTATCATATTTGAAATGGTCAAACTTAGAGATAAAGATGATAATGTTAGTTTGACCAACTCTATGTTTTCTTGATGTTTTATATTTGAGACTTTAACAATGAATATTAATGAATTTTTGGGAAAAAGATTTTGATTGATTTGCTTGTACACATAGAAACTTATATTTCTCTAACTTTACTTATTTGAGGAAATTAGAGTTTTGATTTCATGGATTAATACTCCTTATAAAAAATTCCTTAATAGATTGATTCTTCACTTGTTCAAGTTTGTTATTAATGTGTAACAATTAATTTTTTTAATAATACATGTTCATTTTCATGTTCTTACATATTGGCATGATTTTAGGGTTTAAGAGTTTGATATTTGTTTTTAAGAAAAACCTTAATTTTATTTTCTAAAGTGCATTAAATCTTTTTGGCCGGTCAAAACTAAACACATTGCATTCTTTTTGTTATAAATTTATCTATATAACTCCAAATAGAGATATTTCACAATTGAAGTTGCACAATGCAGAGCATAAAGCAGAGAAGCAAAATTCGGCCTCTTCCCTTGAGAATTTAGATTCGACACATGATGTTGTGTTGATTTATTTTCTTTTCTTCTTCTTTCAAGGCTTGTAATTGGACTATTTCTTTTCATCTTTGTGGAAAGCATATGTGGATCTTAGATAAGTAGACATTAAAGAATTGAACAATTGTCATTGATCGCTTTGCAAAGCGCCTTAAGGATAGTGGATTAAGAGGGATAGCAGTTATTCAAGAGAAGTAGATTCAGTCTTACGTTGAGTAAGCTGTATGGTTATAAATTGTTAGTAGGAGTCTTAAGTTTGGTAAATCTATAGGTTGAAACATCTCAACTTAGCGAATTGCTTTTCATTTAGGCATGGCCTCGTGGATATAGGATTGATTAATCTGAATCACGTAAAAATCTTCGTGTCATTTAATTGCTACAATTTATTATTTTTAGCAAAATTAATTGTATTTGATGCGGATGAATAGTACCTATCAATAGTACCATGAATAGTAACCATAAACAATTCTTATGAATAGTAATTATGAACAGTACTCGTGAATAGTAACTATGAATGGTGTTGTCAGAAAATTAATTTGGTTTATTTTGTGTTTTTAATATAATTAGCTTAATTATATTGGAGATGAAATTCTGGCTAAGCAACCCAAGAGGAGGTGAATTAGGTATTTAAAAAATTAGACAAGTAAATTCACAAAATAATTCAAAATAATGCTTTAAGAAATTCAGTGATTGTAAAGAATCAATTTAAAAGAGATAAGAGAGAATACTTTTATGTGGATCGGCAAAACCCACCTACCTCCACTCCTTTAAACAACTCGAGCTTGAGAATTCTGCTATCCAAGCCTTTTAATCTAAGGTTTCAAGATTTTTACAATTGACTTCCAAGGTGTTAATAAAACTTTACAATTCAAGATGAACACACACCTTTTTTCCCCAAGTGTTTCCTTCACTTACAAACACTCAATTTGAAATGTAAAACTGAAATTTACAAAATTACTCTTTTAAGAGCATATAGGCAAATGATAGCTCGAAAATTATATCAATAAATATGTGTAAGCAAAATAAGAGCTCAAAAACACTTTCAAATCCTGATAAAGATTGCAAAGATATTGTTTGAAATGAGTTCATCTCGGCTATTTATAAATTGTACAATAAATTAACTGCTATTAACCTTCTAACCATTATCAGTTAACCGCTTACCAAGAAACAATTTGCCGTTTGCTTTTGTGACAAGTTAGTGTTATGGCTAAATTTTAAATTTCAACTTAATTGGTTTGCCACTTTTGAGATATTGATTTGCCTTTTGATTCCAAAAAGTCATCCGGGTGTAATTGATTTGCCGCTTCAAGTCTACTAATTTACCGTTTGATTTCAGAGAGTCATTTAGATACAATCAATTTGCTGCTTGAAGTCTGCTAGTTTACCATTTAATTGCAAAGAGTCATTTAAATATAATCGATTTTTTGCTTAAATCTAATGGTTTCCCATTTGGTTTCAGAGAGTCATTTAAATACAACCAGTTTACCATTTCAATCTAGCAGTTTGCCATTTTAGACAAAAACGAAAATTCTTTCTAAAAACTTTTATGAAAAGTAATCAAGCTTATTGAAAACAATACCCATTTTTGAGAATAACATATTTAATAACATTATATATCCATTTAAAAGAATTTTTCTTGAAAATACAATGAAAACATTTTAAGAGCTTTACTTATTCATTTTCACGTTTAATAATTTATAAGAATATGTATATTTTTTATTTTACCCTTGACGTGGTTTGTTATCATCAAGAGCAAGAAGACCGTATAGCCATATAGGTTATCATGAGATTTTCTCATGCTTCACTCTGTTAAAGTATTTAATTAATTAAGCTGATTAATTAATTAGTTCTAGGGTTTTAAAATTGCTTACATCTATTTGTAACAGATCTAAATTCCTTTCATTTATGATTATATTAAAATGTAAATAATTAAAACAAAAAAAGTGGGTGTAGGTATCCAGTAAATTTTTTCTCAATATCAAACTCACTCGCATCTTGCAACGAGTTTTGGTCTAAAATACCAAACTTACCCACAATGCACAAAATTACCCATAAATAAGTTTTTACAGACGAATTTAGGAATTTTGTGAGCCAATGGATAATTTTGGCATCCCTGATCTCAAGGTTCATCGTTTGCAAAGTCCCTCATCAATCAAGCACCCTCTTTCGTGGATCTATTCTTCAAAGCTCAACCCCACCAATTATCGAAGTTCACCCTCAAGACAGCCCGAAAGCTACTTTCTTAAATATTTTAGTTCATTTGAGGCTTGACAAAAAATGACCTAAAATAATTACTGTCTTTTACGCCTTAAAATATTAATTTTGAAAAATCAAAAAGAGTTATTAGGAAAATAAAGGTGCATTTAGTATAGCTTTTGTTTTGTAGCTTTTCACTTTCCTAGAATGAAAACGTATAAAATTTATTTGTTAGGTCTATTTTTGAATAGTAAATATGTCCACTAAAAAAAGTTGTTCTTATTTCCAGAAAGTAGAGAACAAACATTGGCATTTTCTACTTTTCATTTTCATTCCTTATATATATATTATCACTATTTGTCTCACTTTTGTAGCATGGAACCATGACCAATATTTATTAAGTTTTAACCCTTTATTTCTTCTTTTTTTTATAATATCAACACAATATTTTATTATTTTTTCATAAACTTACATGTTCTTGTCAGATAAGATTATTTTTGTTCCAACATATTTACAATTTTATAGATATTCTTAAATTATTTTTAGCTGTTTTTTTAAAAGTAAAAATTTAAAATAATCAAATAAAATTTAAATGTATATAAATTATGATAAAATAAATAAACATTTTTAGTTCATTAAAGATTAGACTATCAGCATTATCAATATAATAAAATATGATAATTTCTAAACTATTTAAAAATTATTTCAAATAAATAAATAAATCTAAAAAATTACCTACACATTATTCAAAAAGAAATTCAGCGAGTCTCATTGCAGCTCTCTCCTGCAGTAGTGAATTTTTGTTTTATTTTTTTTGGACAAACTACTAAATGTATTTTAATTGTTTTTCTTTTCATAAATTATAATTTAGAATTAATCTGCCAAATTTATCTTCGAATATTGAAACAACCCATCAAAAATATCATTTTTTTTTGCAAAATAAATTTAGAAAACACCAGTTGAAAAACAATACCATACACAATCCAAATTCTTTGTACAATTTTTGAATTTAATGTAAATTATAGAACTGTAAATAATGAAATATAAAAAATTATTTTAATATTCCAAGTGATTTATTTATAATATAATAATGATTTAACAAAAGATTATTGAAAAATGAGAATGATTTTATCATTTGATGGTCTCACTTTGATATATGAAATCTTAGAAGCTCAAGTCCTCTTCTTATAATATATTCCATTTTAACAGATTAATTCAACAAATAGCTTGTCTCGAAAAACACTAGTGGGCCGGGCAGCGGGCTTGAAACATTTGCCTAATATAGCCATCACCGCGAACTTCAAAAGCAATATTATCTTGTCCTCTCTTCAAAGTTTGATGAATAAAATATATAAGTAAATAAATTACCCTATATGGCTATCTCTTCTTGGAATATATATCCATTTATTTATGGAAGAACTAAATATATAAACAAATACCCACAGATTATCATCAAATTTATCGGACATCGCTCATAAGCTGACAATTAAGTAGATCAATCAAACCACCTTGTTGTATGAATGAAATGCTGAAATAAATACGAGTTTTATGTCCTTAATCTTGCATTTCTAAATAAACACATATTTTAGGTAAAGTTTCGAAATTTACCATAATCACCCATGAATTCGAACTTGGAAGCTACAACCTTGACCCAACTTCAGAAAGCTTGCTTCTTTCACTTCAGCTTAAGATTTACTGTACACACACGGGAAAGGAGAGGGGAGAGAGAGGTGCACTACACTTATGCCACAGATTCGTGAACAGTGAACTTCCAATGGGTTGAAGTTACTTAAATACTGTGGCTGAGCACTGGGACCCCTCATGTGTTATTACAAAATTACCCATCCCATTATAAGCTAAAATAATACAATTAAAAGCTATACTTGTCCATAATATACTACTGTATAGGGTGTGTCAAAACTTAAATTCATTAACACAATATTTGATCACATAATAAATGAGTTTGTCAAAATTGCTCCATAATATTTGACATTAGTCATGTATTAATTCGGTAAAATATAGAAAACAATTAGAATGATTTATGCCAGTCCACATAATGTGAGAAATAAATCTAAAAATCTCCCACTTGGACAGCAGAAGTTATTCTAATGATAGTTTTAAAATAAATGAAATAAATATTTTGAAAACAACTGTATTAATCAGTATGTAACTATAACAAAAGGTCAAATGCGAGCAATCACCCAAAACATAAATATGTCCAAAATGTGCCATAAGTATTAAGTCATATGTGCACCGACAAGATGGTCCACATAACAAGACACCTATAAACATGTGACTATGTAATAATATACAAGTATAATTATGGAAATAACATAACAATGTGATCAACATGCTCATTTCCACAAAGTCCACATGTCTAGCAAAATGAGACAAAAACAATATGTCTCCTAGACCATCGCTTCTTCATAATCATAGTAAGACTCTATCAAAATGTCTCGAGAAGCGAGCTTTCCTTTTTCATCATAATGAGACTAATACCAAGATGTCTCAAGGAAGCTATACTTTCTTATAACCATAGTGAGACTGTATCAAAATGTCTCAAGAAAGCACACTGAAACTAAGCCATAGTGTTTTAGTTTTTAGTGTCCATATTGAGACTAAACAAAATGTCTTGGACCATAATATCCTCATTGTATACATAATGCCATACGCAACCAAATGTGTACACAATATATGGCATATCAATATCACATAACAATATGCATGCATAATAACAAAATGAGTAATACATAATCTCATTTAAGTTACAACTCATAATACAAACCAGAACTCCAACTGACTCAGCATATATAAGTGGATTCTAATAATCCCATATGCGTCACATGCTCCCTAAATACTTTGGGAGCTAAAGCTTTAGTAAGTGGATCAGCTAACATGAGTTCTGTAGGTATATACTCTACTGATACATAAGATAAAGCAATTTTCTCTCTCACAAATAAGTATTTAACAATCAATATGCTTGGAACGTGAGGAACTCTCTGAATTGTGAGAAAAAGAAACAGTTGCAGATTTATCACAGTATATTTTTAATGGCCTCGGTACAACCAATATAAAATCTAACCCTGTGATAAAATTCTACATCCATAAAGCTTGACGTGTAGCCTCAAAACATGCTATATATTCTGCCTCCATTGTTGAAGAAGCTATAAGTGTCTACTTGGCACTTTTCCATGATATAGTTCCTCCTGCCATCATAAAGATGTAACTAGATGTGGATTTCTTGTCTTCCAAACACCCTGAAAATCAGCATCAAAATACCCAACTATATTCAAATAGTCAGATTGCTGATATGTCAATACAAAATTTTTAGTGGCTTGCAAATATCTGGGTACTTTCTTTGCAGCCTTCCAGTGTTTATATCCAGGATTGCTCATATATCTCCCAAGTACTCCACTGGAAAAGCAATATCAAGGCGAGTACAGACTTGAGCATACATCAACTACCTACAACTGATGCATACAGAATTGTTTGCATTCTAGCTTTGTCTATATCATTATCAGGACATTGAGACTTAAAAAGTTTGTCACCTTTTGAAATTTGGGCTTTCTCAGGAGCATAAGACTGCAAATTAAACCTTTTGAAAATACGATCAATGTAGGTCTTTTGAGACAATCATAGAACTCATCTAGATCTGTCACGAAGAATCTCTATCCCTAATATATAATGGGCTTCACCGAGATCCTTCATATTAAAGCTGTATGACAACATTTGTTTTGTCTCAAGTAAAAATCAATGTCATTAGCAGCGAGCATATATCATCCACATAAAGCACCAAAATGATATACTTGCTCCCACTGACCCTCAAGTATATACATTGATCAACAACATTCTCTTGGAACCTAGAAGAGGTGACAATATTGTGAAATTTCAAATACCACTGCCTAGAAGCCTGTTTAAGTCCATAAATGGATCTTTTAAGTTTACACACTATGTTTTCTTTACCAGTCTCAACAAAACCATCAGGTTGCACCATGTACAAATCTTCAGACAAGATCCCATTAAGAAAAACTGTCTTTACATCCATCTGATGCAATTTTAAATTGAAATGAGCCACCAATGCCATAATAATACGAAAAGAGTTTTTGGTAAAGACGTGAGAGTAGGTTTCTATGTAATCAATGCCTTCTCTTTGACTAAAACCCTTAACCACAAGCTTGGCCTTGTATCTCTCTACCTGACCACCGGCATCTCTCTTAGTTTTGAAAACCCATTTGCAACCAATTAGTCTACATTTATCTGGCAACTCAACTAAATCCCAAACCCCATTGTGGTACATAGATGTCATCTCATCATACATTGCATGTATCCAAAATGAGGATTCTGAACAACTGATAGCCTCTTGAAAGGTAACAGGATCAGACAATGAGTCAGCATCAAAGTCATGTTCCTGCAAGTAAACAACATAATCATCAGAAATTGCAGGCCTCTTGACCCTCTCTGATCTCCTCAATTGCACATCAGTAACATCATCCTCTACAGTCATAGGCTTCACATCACAATGAGGTTCATAATCAACAGAAGAAACATCAATATGTGATAATCCCATCGCAGAAGTCGGAAAAGATGTAATAGGCAAAAACCATATATTCTTCTCTCAATATAAGATTGCAAGGCTCAGAACTCCCACCATTGTAATCATCCTCAAAATAAAAGGCACGATTAGACTCAATAATTCTAGCAGTGTAGGAAGGACAATAAATCTATAACCCCTTGAGCCTATACAATAGCCAATAAAAATGACTACTAATTATTTTCGAATCAAGTTTCCTTGATTGTGGATTATAGGGCCTCACTTCTGCTCTGTGTTAAATGTTAGAAAATGTATATTTATAAAGGAGAAAATCATCATTTTACATTTCAAATCTTACTAACAACCCTTACTTTTATGTATTTAAGCTTTTTGTAATTTAATTATGTGTGTTTTATTTTAATTAAGTATTTATATATTTTAGGGGCATCATAGTCATTTCACAATAAACGAGAGATCAAACGGCAAACAGGACATTACTTTTGAACTCAGGATGGTCGAAAACCTTAGGAGGAGCATAAAAAGAAAAATGGCACTATTTATATGTACGGTACTATATACGTTACTGTTCACACACTGTTCACATAGACGGATCGATGACGTGGCATTGACCTATGATGTGGCATTACTGATGAGGTGTCATGATCCTGTTTGGTCCTAAATTCTTATGTACTGTTGATGGTGACGTGGCAGCATATTAGTAGACCAAAAAACTGTGCGTACAGTACAGCAACACATGGGAATATTTTCAACCAAACCGCGTTACTGTGCAAACCGGTTACTGTTCAAACCGCGTGGTCAAACCGTGTACTGTTCAAACCGCGTGGTCAACCGCGTACTGTTGACTAATGATGTGGTCGTAATCCTGAGCGTCCAAACTGTTTTTAAATCCGATGGCCATGATTTACTCGATCTATAAACCTTTCCACTCTAATTTGGCATCTCTAAATTATTTGGACTCCATTTTCTGTAGTTCCTTCTCTATCTTGTATTTTCTACGTATTTTAATAAATTCTGATTTTGTTCCTAGTTCAATTATGAGTAGCTAATTTTCTTTCAAGCTTGGGTTGAAGGTAAAGTCTCAACATGTGTAATGGACTTTATTTGGTAAATTTATTTTCTCTTCCCCTCTAATTTTTGTGGATGATTGGACTTTTATCGACAAATAATAATAATCTTGTCTAGATACCGCCATGGTTTATACCGGCTCCCTTGTACATGATTATTATTATTTGGCACGATAAGCCCTTAGCACCATATTAATTAGAGCGTGGTCTTGAGGGTACGGATTCCCCCTCCATGATTTAATGGCATTAATAAGGATTATTTAGCTCATGATGCATGTTGATACGGATCCAGATACCCAAGAGTACGTCCATTTCAATAGATTTCCTCTTTATTTATTCTCGCCATGCAATTCCAATTTTAGAATTATTCTTGCCCTTTAATTCGAAGTTTAGAATATTCCCAAATCAATTTCACCAGAATCCAACCATCCATTTACAAAATAACTTCTAAACACAAGTAAAATTCACCTCTTCGTGGGATCGACACTCGTCACCATTAGTCTATACTACAATAGATTCGTGCACTTGCGAGTAATTAAAATTTGCACAACAAGTTTTTGGTACGTTGCGGGGAGGTAAGTAATTTAATACATAGAATTAATTTTTGTGAATAATTTCTTTTATTTGTTTTCTTGTATTTTTTTTATTAAAAAAAGAAAAAGAAAAAAAAAGTGAATCTGCATTAGAGTTAGTATTTCTTTTTTTTTTTTAAATTCTGTAACTTAATTTTCAAGTTATTTTTTCTTCTTTGTAATTTTTTTTATCTTATTAATTTTTTTAGTTAATTTATTTCACGTATTTTTTTTTGTGTTTTTATAGAAAGTTGTAAGCGCGATAAGGTTAGTATCGTAATTTCTCTTTTTTCTTTATTTTTATTGTTTTGTTCCCATTTATTTTGTGTTTTGCATGCATGGTCGTAGGTCATTATTATCTAATCTTGAACCTATAGACCTTAAATTAGAAAAAACACTTCGCACACAAAGCACGTTAAAAATAAATTTGAATGGATTTACAAGCACCACAGGAGAGGCATTTAAGGACTATTTTAGTCCCTTAGCTAATTTGAGCACATCATGTATAAGATACCCAAATTAGCTGCTAGGAGTTTTGAACTAAAACCTAGTGTGCTAAATTGTCTCCCACATTTTATGGCCTAGAAAATGAGGACCCATATAATCATTGAATGATTTTCATGTTTTGTCAAACATTTAAATATGAGAATTTTTCAGACGATGATTAAACTTAGACTATTCCCATTTTCTTTAAAGGATAGAGCTCGTTCATGGTTAATACTTTGCCTGCAATAGCATCATCATGGGAACAAATGGTAACAAAATTTTTGAATAAATATTTCCTAGTGTATAAAACCAATGCTACTCGCAGGGAAATCTCAGAGTTTACCCAGAGAGAAGATGAACAATTTTTCGAAACATGGGAGCGATTCAATGGGCTACTCTTGAATTGTCCACATCATGGGTACGAGAAATGGCACCAATGCCAATACTTTTTGGAGGAATTATTGCCGAACGTACAAGAATATCTAATGGCAACAAGTAGAGGAGAGCTAATGTAAAAAAGTGCATCAGAGATTTGGGAATTCTTCTAGCGACAAACAGATAATTCCCAACAACGGAGTCGATCACTCAGGAATACTAGAAGAATTAAGGGAGTAAATGAGGTTCATATTGGCGAGTCAAGTTCAGAAATTAAAGAAGTCAAAGCGATAATTGAAGGCTCCTCTCGACAAATAGCATCATTATCGACTGCTAAATCAACAGAGCCACATGACTCTGACTCATATCCAGATCAAGCTAATGCCATAGGCTGTTAATGAAAAACAATCAAATTACAACCCATACTCCAACACATATAACCCTGGATGGAGAGACCACCCTAATTGTTTATGGTCTCAAGGATTCCAACAGAATATGACCAACAACTCCAGCTCCACCAATGCAACCAATTCCTCAAATTCCTCAAGCCTCTCAGCACTATTTATAACCATACAATCAAACCAGAACTACTCAACCCAGACCATGGGAGATGCATTCCAGAATTCAAGAATGTTACTCACTCCACGATTGAGCAACAGAACCGCACCATTGATGGACTACGAAATGAGTTGAGAGCGGCTTCAACTCACAAGCCAATCAGTTTCAAGCCTCGAGAGATGGTGGGACAACTTGCTTCTTCAGTCAAACCTTGGCAATGACTATTGAGAAAGGTAAATTTCCAAGTCAACCAGTGCCTAATCCTAAAAGTACATGAAGCAAGTACCAGTTCACCACAGCAGCATGAGAGGTCAAAGCATCATGACCTTGCGAAAAGGAAAAGAAGTCGACAACAAAGTGGAGATGCCGGTGACAAAAGAAAATCAAATTGTACCTGTGAATGTTGAGGACTCACCAGGAGAAAAAGAAGAAACCAACCCACGAGAATATGTTCCCAAGCTCCATTCCCAGAGGTTAGCTAAAGGAGAAAAGGGAAAATCCACAGGTGAGATTCTTGAAAATCTTCAAACATGTAAATGTTAACATCCCTTTACTTGATGTTATTAACAAAGTTCCATCTTATGCCAAGTTTCTTAAAGACCTTTGTACTAAAAAAAGGAAATATCATGTTCAAAAGAAGGCATTTTTAACAGAAAACGTAGTGTTATTCTCCAACATAAAATTCCTCTAAAATGCAAAGACCCAAGCTCCCCCACTATCTCATGTAGTATAGGGAACCACACAATGAGAATGCTTTGTTGGATTTAGGAGCTAGTGTAAATCTGTTACCTTATTCAGTATTTGTGAAACTTGGACTAAGAGAATTACACCCAACTCCAGTGGTGTTACAACTTACAGATTGGTCCATGAAAATACCTTATGGTATTTTGAAGGACGTGCTTATTCAGGTAGACAAGTTTATTTTCCTGTTTGATTTCATTGTAATTGACACACAACCAATACAGGATTTAAGGAAGCACACTCAAATTATCCTTATGCCGACCTTTCTTGGCAACTGCCAATTCTCACATTGAATGCAGGACTGGAATATTGCAGTTGTCTTTGGCAACATGACTATGGAGCTAACATCTTCAACATTGCCAAACAACCTCACAATGGAAATGATGGAATTGTTGATGGGATTTAATTGAAGTATTAGTTGATGGACACTTTTGTTTCAAACCTTAGTGATGATCCTTACAAACATGTTTAACTCACTTTGTTTGGATTTTGATATTGACCAGATCAGTTGATAGGTCAACGCGCCCTATTTGACTCAACACCATCCATGGACCCTAATAAATGGAAGTCAAGAGTTGAACAACTGCACCATCAGAAAAAAACTCATCCCATCATCAAAATCACCACCGAACTCGAGTCAACCACTACCCAACACTCTGGAATATGCATTTTTGGAGGAAGAAAGTAATCTACCGGTAATCATCTCATCATCCCTCAATGACGAAAAAAAAGTAAGTTGTTGGATGTTTTAAAAAATATAAATGAGCATTAGGATGGACCCATAGCAGACATAAAAGGTATAAACCCAGTAGACTGCATGCATTACATTCACTTTGATGAAAATGCTAAACTTACTAGGGAAATGCAACGTCGGTTAAATCCTAACATGAAAGAAGTTGTTAGAACTGAAGTCCTTAAGCTATTAGATGCAGGTATCATTTGCCCTATTTCTGATAATTCATGGGTCAGTCTTGTACAAGTTGTCCTAAAAAGTCAGGAGTCACAGTAGTTATGAATGCTGATAATGAATTGATACCCACTAGAGTGACTACAGGATGGCGTGTATGCATTGATTATAGAAAGTTGAATTCCGTCACACGCAAAGACCATTTTCCTTTACCATTTATCAATCAAATACTTGATAGATTAGTAGGCCATGAATTTTATTGCTTTCTAGATGGCTATTAGGATATAATCAGATTCCCATAGCACCAAAAGATCAAGAGAAAACCACTTTCACTTGCCCTTTTGGCACATTTGCATATAGGATAATGCCATTTGGATTATGTAATGCACCTGCTACATTTTAACGATGTATGTTAAACATTTTTTCTGATATGGTTGAACGATTCCTTGAAGTCTTTATGGATGACTTTTCTGTCTTTGGTGACTCGTTTGATCAATGTTTACATCATCTAACACTAGTTTTGCAGAGATGTATCGAGAAGAACTTAGTTTTAAATTGGGAGAAGTGTCATTTTATGATAAAATAAGGTATTGTTCTCGGTCACATCATTTCGAGTAAAGGTATTAAGGTTGACAAAGCAATGTGGATCTCATTTCTAATATTCCTCACCCAAAACAGTCAGAGAAGTAAGATCTTTCCTTGGGCATGCTGGTTTTTATAGACGCTTCATTAAAGATTTTTGCAAAGTTTCTAAACTCTTATGCAATCTACTTGCTAAGGATGTACCTTTATCTTTGATGATTCATGTCTTGTGTCATTTGAAAAATTAAAGCAGTTGTTGACATCATTACCCATCATTCAGCCCCCAAACGGGAGCTTACCATTTGAGCTCATGTGATGCATCTGATTATGCAGTAGGAGCAGTATTAGGACAAAGAGTTGATCGAATTCCCCATGTTATTTACTATGCTAGTATGACATTGAATGATGCACAGTTGAACTATTCAACTACTGAAAAAGAAATGCTAGCAGTAGTGTTTGCATTAGAAAAATTTTGATCTTATCTCATTAGTTGTTAAATAATTGTATTCACAGATCATGCTGCTCTTAAATATCTTCTCACAAAGAAATATGCAAAAACTAGACTAATTCGTTGGGTGTTACTTTGCAGGAATTTGACTTGGAATTCAAAGATAAGAAAGGCACAGAAAATGTTGTAGCGGACCATCTCTCTCGTCTCATTTTGACACAATTACAAGCATTATATCATTGAATGAGTCATTTCCAGATGAACAATTAATGAGTGTGGAAGTATTACCTTGGTATGCTGATATAGTTAATTATCTTGTTACAGGTCAACTTCCAGAGCATTGGACCAAGCAAACAAAGCTAAATTCTTTGCAGAGATAAAGATTTCTTTTGGGATGACCCGTATTTTTTCAAGTATTGTGCAGACCAATTGTTAGATGATGTGTCCTAAAAAATGAAATTCAGAATATCCTTTGATTTTGCCATGAACAAGCTTGTGGAGGCCATTTTAGTGCTAAGAAAACAACGACTAAAGTTTTACAATGTGGTTTCTATTAGCCAGTTATATTTCGAGATGCTTACACTTTATGTTCTTCATGTGATATGTGTCAACGAATGGGGAGCATTACACGAAGGAACATGATGCCACTAAATCTAATTTCAGTGGTTGAGATTTTTGACGTATGGGGTATCGACTTCATGGGACCATTTCCCTATTCTTTTGGCCATCAATACATACTGGTTGCTGTTGAATACGTAACGAAATGAGTCGAAGCAATTCCATATAGAACCAATGATCACAAGGTGGTGATAGGATTTTTGAAAAGCAATATTATTTCACGCTTTGAATTTCCTCGAGCGATAATCAGTGATGGTGGTGCCCACTTTTGTAACAAAGCATTCAAAGCTTTTTTGACAAAGTATTCAATCACTCATAAAGTGGCGACCCCATATCATCCGCAAACCAGTGGCTAAATTGAGATATCCAATCGAAAAATAAAGCACATATTAGAAAAGACGGTGAGGCTAGACAAAAAAGATTGGTCATTAAGACTTGATGATGCATTATGGGCATATAGAACGGCTTTCAAGACCCCAATTGAGATGTCACCCTACAGGCTAGTGTATGGAAAAGCTTGCCACCTACCTGTGGAACTCGAGCATCATGCGTATTGGGCTATTAAGAAATTCAACTATGACATGCAGCAAACCAACTCAGAAAGAAGATTACAACTGGTAGAACTTGAAGAAATTCACAATGATGCATATGAAAATGCCAAGATTTACAAGCAACGATGAAAGTCTTCCACGACAAGCAAATTATGAGAAAATCTTTCACTCCAGGTCAGAAAGTGCTTTTATTCAATTCTCGCTTGCACCTATTCCTAGGTAAGTTACGCTCTCGATGATCTGGCCAATTTATTGTTCATATTGTTTTTCCACATGGGGCAATTGAAATTAAGGACCCAAAGAACGGTGTCACGTTTAAAGTTAATGGTCAAAGATTAAAGTCATATCTAGAGTACCAACCACATGGAGAAGACACCGAAATCAATTTGAGTGACCCACCAGATTTGAATTGATTTTTTTCTTTTTTCTTTATATTATTCTTTTGCTAATTGAAATTATTTTTGCATAAGTGTTTTTGTTTTACCATTAAATTTTCTCTTATCATTATTAATCATGAGTACCATACTTAGACCGTTCCTCCTGAACTTTCTTAAACCACTTCAACGTGTCAAAACTCATCTCAAAAGGCAGATTTAATTTTATAAAACACATCGTATTTGGGCTTTGCAACAACCAGAGTTAGTAGCCTATGTTGAGGGTTTAAAAAGCCAACTCATAGACATTAAGAGAAATGTTTACGACATCTAGTTGGAGCTTGAGGTAAATTCAATAAGAGGACGATTTTAATTTTTTTTTTGTGTTTTAATTTGTTTTTCTGTTTGTGTGCTTTAGTTTGTTACCCCGGTAAAGTGGTGGATAACGGTACTTCGTGATAATCAAGTCGATTACTTCAGTTTCCCATAATAACTGATATTCTGAGGTGAAAGTATGGACAGAAACAAGATTCTAGCGAAGCTTCACAAGCGATTCCCTTCACTTCCTCAGAATGTCCTCCTTACGATCTATAAAGCTCGGTCCGAACGCATGCGATTGCTCATGAGGAATAACATACCTGCTGATATCCATTGGTTAATCGAGGCGAAAGTACGATTGGCAGGTGAGTTACCTCCAAAATTTATTGCATACATGCCTGGTTGTGGTAAAGGAAATTATGCAAGAAAACGACGAGCTCGAAGAATTTATGTTGCTTGTCATAAGTGTGCCAGAATGAGTTACAGTAAAAAACCATGTTCTTTAGGAATATTGTCTGATAACAGGGAAGATAAGATTCAATTCATTATGGATGGCTTGAATAAGGAGTCATTGGATGATATCCTATTGTCTCTTGAACGCATCCCAGTGGATTTGTGCAAGGAGCGATTCTCCAGTTATGGCCATTATTCCAGAAAGAGCATGCATGATATAGTCTCGGGAATCTGACTATAAACGACCTTATTTGCCAGTTTATAAGAAAACTGGATGGGAAGCCTATCCTCGACTCATAGAGGGCGTTCAAGCCGTTTCTGGACGTAAAACTAGAGGAAGATGTGAGCCACAGTAGCAGCTACCTGTAAATATCATTTTACTTTACTGTTATTTTATTTCACTGTTGTTTTATTGTTTGCATTATTGTCTTTAATAATTTTATTACTATTTGCTTTTTGCTTTTTACTGTTTCTTTTTTTTAACTCACAAGCCATGTGCTTTACGCGTTATTTGACACTGACATGTCACCTCATACACAGCTGTGACCCATTGTCACCAAGATTCTTAAATATGATTTTTTGTCAAGCACTCACAAATTCTTTTTTAGAAGTATCGCAATGGCAGCTACTCCAAATAGACAATTCAAGAACATTTGTTTGTTGTCTGGATTTAACTATGGCAAACATAAAGAGTTCGTTGAGGCAGGCATAGATCTTGATCAAAGTATAGTAGAGAGAAAATTATACTTGGTATATGGAGGAGGTAACCGAGGGTTATAAAAAAAGGTCTCAGAAGCTGCTTGTGTCAGAGGAAGTCAAGTGTTAGGCATCATTCCAAGAGCCCTAAAACCATTAGACAGTTTGTCTGACTCATCGACTGGAGAAGAGTTAGTCGTCTTAGGTATGCAAGAAAGAATAACTAAAATGCTTAATCATGCTGATGCTTTAATTTTTCTTCCAGGAGATCTTGCAACACTAGAGGCGCTTATCACACTAGCATCTTGGGCCCGTCTGCACATCCACCAGAAACTCATCGGTTTGTTAAATGTCAATAACTTTTATGATGGCTTTATCACATTTCTTAACCATGCAATAAAAAGTTATTTCAATCATTCCAATGCGAAAAAACTTTTTATTTGTCCCCACACTGCTAATAAGCTACTTAATCTGTTACAAGCTTATAAACTAGAGCTAAACCCCTAGACCTTTGTGTTGGAGTGTCCAAATAATGATGGTAACAGTAGCCGCAGTAAAAATAAAAATTAGATTTAACTCTCCGCCTGTAAATATTTTCTTCTGTGTTGCACCACCCAAGTGATGTCTTCTAAACTCTATTTTTTTCCTTTAAAATATTGAGGACAATATTTTATTCTGATTGGGGGAGGGAATAGTCGACAATTGTGGAATCTTAGTTAAGTTTTTACTTATTTTTTGTTCTAGAAACTAACTGTTGCTAACTTTTTGTGTTAAAGATGGCTGAATATGGAGTATAGTAACTCTAGAAACGCATCTTCTTCATTTAAAAAAAAAAAATAAATAAAAAATAAAAAAAACAACAAAAAAAATTTCAGACATTTTTCTTTTTCTTGATTAAGTTTTGATGGTCATTCTTCTTCTTCTTTTTAATTTCTCCTTTATAAATATACATTTTCAAATTTTTGAGTCGAAGATGGCTGAATATAGAGTGTAGTGCCTCTAGAACGCATCTTCTTAGTTAAAAAAAATTATTTATCTATCATTTTAAGTGTACTTTTTCTAATTAGTTTTTTTGCATCCTTTTACATTTCTGCATGCATATTTTCATTTCATGTTTAGAATATGATGGGGGGTAGAATATTGTTTTAAAAAAAATTTGTGTGATTTGTTTTAACATTGGATGACATAATGAATTTTAAATTTTAGTATTGTATTATCTTTGGTCTTAAGTGATGTTACACCATGTTTGCTACTTACATGTTGATGTCGGAGACAAATATGAGTTGCTTGAAGGAATGAACATGTCATAATAAGTACCAAATGAGTTTTTGAGCCTATTATTTTTCTTGGAGAGTAACCCTTTTGCCCATTCTTTATACAACTTGGCAGTTTATTATTTTATACACGATCTCTAGATTTCTTTTGAGTAACCCTAAAAAAAATTGTAAAATAAAAAAAAAGAAAAAAAAATGTGTGTTGCTACATTTAGAGGCTCATCTAACTAGTAGATATAAAAGATTATTTAGAACCCTAAAAAACGATGGAAAAACCATTTTTTATCCGTTTGAATCTTTCTAACATCACTTTTGTAAAATATCCATAGTTAACCCTTTTGAGCCTTAAAAAAAAAACTTTTTCTTTGCCAACTTATTATCTTGACCCACTCCGATTTGGAGTATTACCCAATATCTTACAAGTTCCATCACTTATTTATGTTTAAGAAAAATGTAAATAATTATTTTGTTCAATGAAGTTATGCCAAACAAAAGAAAAAAAACAAAAAAAGGTGAAATCCACCTTACAACTTCAAAAAAAAAAATCTCTGCATTTTTTCTCAAACATACGCTTTGTTTTCCTTATTTCCCTTATTTGTTAGCCATGTCCCTAACCTACGTTACATTCTAATAAAAGTTCTTCTTGATTTCAGGGAACTATAGTCTGAAGTAGAAGTTAATTATATGGGTTAAAAAGATGTAGTAGTGCATATAAAAAATAAATAAATAAAAATTGGGTTGACTAACATTTTTATTTGACTTGAGATCGTATTATTTCTAAGCTGAGAACATATTTATTTCATCTTGGTGAGAGCATGTGATATCACTTCTTTATTATTTTTTCTCAATTATCATTCATTAGAGTGACTATTTTTATTGGGTTTAATTTCTTTGTGAGAGTGTCACTACTTCCAGAGAGATTTTAGGGTTTGACATATCATTCTTGAAAATAGCTATGACAAAGTCTACTGGGCTTATTCATGTGGATGGTTGATGTGGATGTGATGTTCCTTTAGACTGGAGATAATGCTTATACTTTTATTTGATTGCTATCATTAATATGATTGAATTAACACGAGTATTTCTATAAAAAAAATAATTTTGGATTTGAATTTTGTTTTCGCTTTATTTGCTAGGGACTAGCAATAAACTGGTTGGGGGGTGTGTTGAGTGTTAGAAAATGTATATTTATAAAAAAGAAAATCGTCATTTTACATTTCAAGTCTTACTAACAACCCTTACTTTTATGTATTTAAGCTTCTTGTAATTTAATTATGTGTGTTTTATTTTAATTAAGTATTTTATGTATTTTAAGGGCATCATAATTATTTCACAATAAACGAGAGATCAAACGGTAAAACGGACATCACTTTTGAACTCAGGACGGTCGAAAATCTTAGGAGGAGCATAAAAGGAAAAATAACACTATTCACATGTACGGTACTATCTACGTTACTGTTCACAACACTGTTCATATAGACGGATTGATGATGTGGCATTGACCGATGATGTGGCATTAACTGATGAGGTGTCATGATCCTATTGGTCTAAAATTCTTATGTACTGTTGATGGTGACGTTGCAGCATATTAGTGGACCAAAAAATGCGCATACGGTACATGCAACACATGGGATTATTTTCAACCAAACCGCGTTATTGTGCAAACCGTGTTACTATTCAAACTGTGTGGTCAAACCGTGTTACTGTTCAAACCGCGTGGTCAAACCGCGTACTATTCACACCTACTGTTGACTGATGATGTGGCGCAATCCTGAGCGTCCAAACTGTTTTTAATCCGATGGCCATGATTTACTCGATGTATCTATAAAATGGGACCTCTCCCCCCTAATTTGGCATCTCTTAATCTATTTTTGGACTCCATTTTCTATAATTCCTTCTCTATCTTATATTTCTACATATTTTAATAAATTCTCATTTTGTCCCTAGTTCAATTATGAGTAGCTAATTTTCTTTCAAGCTTGGGTTGAAAGTGAGTCTCAACATGTGTCATGGGCTTTATTTGATAAATTTATTTTCTCTTTCCCTCTAATTTTTTGTAGATGATTTGACTTTTCGTTGACAAATAATAATAATCTTGTCTAGATACCGCCCTGGTTACACCGGCTTAATAGTACAAGGTTATTATTATTTGGCACGATAAGCCCTTAGCACCATATTGATTAGAGCGTGATTCATGAGGTGTGGATTCCCCCCTCATGATTTAATTGGCATTACTAAGGATTATTTAGCCCATGATGCATGTTGATACGGATCCAGATGCTCAAGTACGTCATTTCAATAGATTTCTCTTCAATTTATTCTCGCCATTGCAATTTCAATTTTAGAATTTATTCTTGTCATTTTAATTCGAAGTTTTAGAATATTCCAAATCAATTTCACCAGAAATCCAACCATCCATTTACAAAATTAATTTTAGACACAATTAAAATCCACCACCTCGTGGGATCGACACTCGTCACCATTAGTCTATACTACAATAGATTCGTGCACTTGCGAGTTCAATAAAATTTGCACAACACTCTGCATCCCCAAACATGGAAATGACGAAGACTTTGTCTCTTCCCTTACCACAACTCATAAGGGGTTTTAGGCACCGACTTACTAGGTACCTGACTCAAAATGTAAGCTGCAGTTCTTAAGGCTTCACTCCACAGAAAATCTGGTAAGGTGGAGTTACTCAGCATAAACCGCACCATGTCAAAAGGGTACGATTTCTTTTTTCTGCAATTCCATTATGTTCAGGAATCCTGGGCATTGTATACTGGGCTTCTATTCCACAATCCTGAAGAAATTGAGCAAAAGGTCCAGGATTACGCTTAGTTTCATCATATCGCTCATAGTACTCACCACCTCTGTCTGATCTTACTGCTTTAATTTTCTTGCCCTTTTGGAGCTCAACATTAGCCTTAAAAGCTTGAAACGCAGATAGAAATTCAGACTTTTCAGTAAGAAGTTCAACATGACCATAACGAGAAAAGTCATCGATGAACGTGATGAAGTACTTATAATCTCCAATAGCAATGGGAGTAAATGGCCCACAGATGTCTATATGTACCAACTCCAGCACTTGTTGACTCCTCCGAGTTCTCTGTTTTCTGGTTTTGGCAGTAAGTTTGCCTTTGATACAATCAACTCAGAGAAATCTAAATTATGAAGAATGTCATCTTTAATGAGCCTTTCCATCCTCTGTTTAAAAATGTGACCTAACCGTTTATGCCACAACATAGAGGAATTTTCATCAACCCTAGCACGATTAGAGCTAACAATATTCATAACATGAGCATTGGATGATGATTCAACAGCACGGGGAAATAATATCAATCATATATAAGCCATCATATAGAGTGCCAAAACCAACGAACTTTGAATTATGAAATAAGTAAACTTTTCTATCACCAAAATGAAAAGTATAGCCACATCTATCCAAATAAATACAGATATCAAGTTTCTCATAATAGAAGGAATATAAGTTGTATCTAATAGATCCAAAAAATAGCTTGTGGCTAGATGTAGTCTGACAGCTCCTATGCGTTCAACTTTGGTTGTCACTCCATTGCCCACGTGAAATATCAACTCCCCTTCATTAGGCTCCCTCCTGCTTCTGAATTCCTGTAAGGAATTCGTTATATTAATGGTTGCACCAGCATCCAACCACCAAGTGTCAGAAGAAAACATCAACTATATTAGATTCAAAGCCTACAAAAGTAACATGAATACCTTTCTTTTCCAACCATGCTTTGAATCCCCTGCATTCAGCTCTCTTGTGCCTAGGTTTCTTACAAAAGTGGCACTTTTCCTTAAAGCTCTAAGAAGTGGAACCATAATTGGTAGAAGAATTACCACATGAAGTTTTATTTCCAAACTTTTTCTTCTTGAAAAACTTATTGTTGCCCTTTGAAGAGCCTTTTTTCACATTCCCACTCTCTTAAGTAGTTGCCATAATGACAGGGTGATATTTCCCCTTCAATGATTCCTCTTCTTAAACCACATAAGCAGTCAACTTAGTGATATTCCAAGTGTCTCTCTAAGTATTGTATTGGCTTATCAGATTGCCAAATTGTGGTAGACATCCATGTCCTTTAGCTTCTTATAGTAACTGGTCATCTTAAAGATATGCTTTCTCACCCCAGAAACACCATCTACTGGGTATTAGCTAGCAACCTTAGATAGTTACCCTTTTCTACCTTATCTACCTTCATAAAGTTCTTCCAACAGCTGTCAAGTAATCTTTGGCCTTATTACATGCAAGGATGTTATCTCTAATTGTTCTATCAATAGTGCATTTCATTGTATCCAGACAATGTCTATTAGATTCATCCCAAGCTACCCACTCTGCTTTCTTAGTAACAGTGCTCTTATCTGTAGGCTTGGTTGGTTCATCAACTCTTAACATCAAGTCTCTGTTTGACGTAGATAAATAAAACAAAATGGACTCACGCCAATCCTCAAAATTTGTCCCAGTTAAATTCTTGAGGGAGGCAACTTGGAGAAAGTAGAGAATATCTAAAGCTGAGGAGTTAATAACAAAAACATTATCAAGCATGCACAAACAAAATCATGCTATAATCAATTACTCTTCATTCTAAGTTTCTCCAATAGCAACACAATATGTTAGGCATCCTTTAACAATATAGGAGTGCACTAACCTAAAGATAAAGCAGGCAAGTTAAATATAGCACCAACATTGACCTATTACCGAAAGGGTAATCAAGCCACTCAGTAGAAAATACTTAACAAATCTCTTTATCTACCCAAGTATCCTATCAAGTAGTGATTTGGCGACAGGGCAGTATCATCACCCATATGGATCTTGGTAATAACAATAACAATCCATCACATAATCCATAGTTAATGAATATAAATGGACATTCAATTGCAAAACACCAAATAATTTATCATGATTGGTCCTACAACAAACATATACACAATCACTCTAAATTGTAGTTTTGCATCATATATATATACAACATGCTTTGAATCACTAGTCTTCCCGGAAGAAGAGCTAGTAAAGGATGATGTCCTATGGAGGAGAGAATCCATGGTCAAAGCCTTATGGCTTATTTTTGGTTCGGTCAGAATGGCTACAGGTATGGAATTACAGCCCTAAGCGGATTCCTTATCCTAAAACGGGACTTACGACCAGTAAAAATTCACCACAAAAACTAAACTTCAAAATAAAACACAAGACTTTGAAAATGAAGACTCTAAACAATAAAACACTTTTCCCCTACTTGGCTCTGATACCAGAAGGAAATAGGACCGAAAACAGGGTGTGTTTTCAAAATAAAACTTTATTGATTGATATGATAAAACAAATTGTATCGTGGTAGATTGATTTTAATAACTAAATTTACCAAATTAAATTAAGATTGATTTGAAATATGCTTGCTATGGAGTGCTAATGATTGCGATGCTTTGGATTGCAAATGATTGCTTTGGATTAATTAGAAGCGTAATACGGTAACCAAAACATTTTTGTCTGGAATACCTACGGGTTTAAGAGAACAATCAAAAGATAACAATCAAAAGAAATTGGACCTTTACACAGACTAGATTCAATGCTACTTAGCAAAGAATCATCAAAAGAGATGAATCGCCCATCTCTTAGGACGGCCAAAATAGAAGTATCTAGACCTTCTTTTGTTAAAGGCTTTATTCCTACTTGGATGAGACCAATGTGGATATACTTGAAATTCTTTTCAATTAATTTCTTTAAAGACTTTTCTGAAAACAAATGAATTGTTTCAAAAGGTTCAGAAAGAGTGATGTCACGTTCTTCAGTCTTTATAATATAGTCATTCTTTAAAACATCAAGCACTTTTGTTTTGTAAATCTTTTCTTTTGAAATCTTTGGAAGTTCCCAACAATCAATTGCTTTATCAAGGTTCTCAATAACGAATTCTTCTGAACTCACAACATGCTTTGAATCACTAGTCTTCCTGGAGGCTACTGGTCCAAAGGAAGTTTAAATAGCTTGGCGGGAACATATCTATTGCCAAGGACCTCGTCCCTTATACAACGCCACGTACTCAAGATATAATTAATTTGACAAAGCCGTTTAAAATTTGGTTACCGTATTACGCTTCTAATTAATCCAAAGCAATCATTTGCAATCCAAAGCATCGCAATCATTAGCACTCCATAGCAAGCATATTTAAAATCAATCTACCACGATACAATTTGTTTTATCATATCAATCAATAAAGTTTTATTTTGAAAACACACCCTGTTTTCGGTCCTATTTCCTTCTGGTATCAGAGCCAAGTAGGGGAAAAGTGTTTTATTGTTTAGAGTCTTCATTTTCAAAGTCTTGTGTTTTATTTTGAAGTTTAGTTTTTGTGGTGAATTTTTACTGGTCGTAAGTCCCGTTTTAGGATAAGGAATCCGCTTAGGGCTGTAATTCCATACCTGTAGCTATTCTGACCGAACCAAAAATAAGCCATAAGGCTTTGACCATGGATTCTCTCCTCCATAGGACATCATCCTTTACTAGCTCTTATTCCGGGAAGACTAGTGATTCAAAGCATGTTGTGAGTTCAGAAGAATTCGTTATTGAGAACTTTGATAAAGCAATTGATTGTTGGGAACTTCCAAAGATTTCAAAAGAAAAGATTTACAAAACAAAAGTGCTTGATGTTTTAAAGAATGACTATATTATAAAGACTGAAGAACGTGACATCACTCTTTCTGAACCTTTTGAAACAATTCATTTGTTTTCAGAAAAGTCTTTAAAGAAATTAATTGAAAAGAATTTCAAGTATATCCACATTGGTCTCATCCAAGTAAGAATAAAGCCTTTAACAAAAGAAGGTCTAGATACTTCTATTTTGGCCGTCCTAAGAGATGGGCGATTCATCTCTTTTGATGATTCTTTGCTAAGTAGCATTGAATCTAGTCTGTGTAAAGGTCCAATTTCTTTTGATTGTTATCCTAATATAACGATTTCTCTTAAAGACAAAAATGTTTTAAAAAGCATGATTTTACAAATCAAAACTCATAATTACAAAATGATTAAAGGTTCAATTCCAGTAACCTTAATTTTTAAAATTTCATACAAGGCTATGGTTTCTGCATTTAGTACACAGCACCGATTCCAGTCAAAAAGAGATGAAACACTTCTCTTGCAGACTGACTTATCTAGAGCAAACACTGTCATTCCAAAGCCAATCCAATGGAAAGATATCAATCTTCCAGAGGAATGGATCTTAGAGGGAGCTGCTCCCCCAACGATCCCAAAACAACTTGAGCCAAATACAGAGTTGCAAAATGTGACTCAGTATTCCGATGGTAAAGTTAAACTATCATTCAGAAGGTCTATGTCATCCAGATTTTCTGATAAAGAGTCGTGCTCAAGCATCCCTACTATAGAGAGGAAATTTACAAAAATCCCCTCAGTCATAAATCTCCCATACCAATCTACTAAGTGTCAACCGAGATTTTCCACCTCGGATATACCCAGTTCTTCTATACATTCTGTTGACTATGCTACAAATGTTCCACACCCTATTTATACTAGTAGTCAACATGTACAAAGTCAGGAAGAGAAGGAACCTTCTCCTCCAACATCTCCTACATTTTCGGCTGTTACTGAAAATGTCATTAATGTCATAGAAAAAGAATTTGAATTAGATAAAACATTACTGCATAATGATTTTTATTCTGATTTAAACAAAGAAAAAAGAATTTGGTTTTTCAAACAATTTTTAAATCAAAGAAAAGAAATCCAACAAATTTATTATGAATTTGTGAATTTTCATAAAGTCCATATATTGTTTTTCGATTGGTTCGAAATATATTCTTCTGAGAACAACATAACCTATCCTTTCAAAGAGTCAAACCCTATTACTATTAGGAAGAAAACTCCGGAATGGAAACTTTCTGATAGTGATAGAACCATAGAATCTGAGCATCCACCTCTTCGGAGTCTAACCATTGATCATGGCGAACCTCCTCTCCAAATTAGAGCCTCACCTTACAAAATTCCAAAACCAAATGATTGTGATTCAAATTTAAGTAGTATTATCCAACAGAATAATTTCTGTAATACTAACTTAAATACTATTGGAAAGCAATTGACTAGGATAGAAAACCAATTCCAAAAGTCAACCATTACTGTTTCATCCACTACTCCTATTCCATCAAAATCGGATTATGACAAAAAGCTTAAAGAGCCTATTTTCAAACCTTTCCAGGTTTCGAAAACTAGTCAAAAGCTTGTCCATGAGTCAAAATCAGATTTTGCTAAAGCCATTAGAGAACAACTAGATAGGATAGAAGCTGCTTCTTCTTCATCTAGTAAAATTCATGTAGCTCCTGATACTCCTCAATCTAGCAAGATTGGAGTATTAGAACAAGATGACCAAACTTCTATAGCCTCTTCTGATTTAGAAGCTTTCAAAGACGAAACACCTATTCCTAAAGCCAACAAAATCCATTGGGAACTTGCCCCTCCTACGGTCAAATCTCCTCCTGATTTGACTATAGACAATAGGCCCAGTGCATTAAATCAATCTCGATATAATGCATCCTCTGTCTATGAATGGAATATTGATGGCATGTCCGAATACAACATCTTAGGTGTCTTACAACAAATGACCATGGCAGCTAATGCCTATAAAACCCAATCTGGAACCTCTGACATGGCAATTGCAGAGATTCTCATTGCCGGTTTTACTGGTCAACTAAAAGGTTGGTGGGATCATCTTCTCACTAGGCAACAACAAATGGATATTCTAAATGCCATTCAAATTGATGAAAATAGGATTCCTATTCTCGATCAATTTAATAATCCTATTCAGGATGCTGTTGCTACCTTAATCCTTACCATTTCCCTCCATTTTATAGGTGACCCTTCTCACCTCAGAGACAAAAATGCTGAGTTACTACATAATTTGAGATGTAGGAAACTTAGTGATTTCCAAGAGTACAAAACCACTTTCTTCACCAGACTCTTTCTAAGAGATGATGCGAATCATACTACTTGGAAAGAAAAATTCTTAGCAGGTCTACCTACCCTTTTAGGAGAAAAGGTTAGGAATTCCATCAAAGCCCTTCATGATAATCGTATTCCTTATGATGAGCTCACCTATGGTGAACTTGTCAGCTTCGTCAATAAGGAAGGTTTAAAGATTTTTCAAGATCTGAAATTACAGAAACGTCTAAAACAAGAGCTTAGACAGTCCAAGCGAGAACTTGGTAGTTTCTGTAAGCAATTCAATTATGACCCCTTTAAAGCTTCCACTTCCAGAGATTGTAATGGTAAGTGCTCTTCGAGACCTTACAGAAAACATTACAAATCTAAAAGCCATAAGAAACCTTTTCTTGGACGACGGGAAAATTTTTATAAGAAACCTTCTAGGCCTTATAAAAAATCCAAATTCCCTAGAAAGAAAGAGTTTAAAACAGCCGCTCCAAAAACTCCTTTCAATTTCAAAGAAGCCATTTGTCATCGATGTGGTACAAAAGGCCATACTGCAAAATATGGCAGAATGAACAGAAAGCTTCATGAACTTGGTCTTGCTGACGACATCCTTTCCAAAATTGCCCCCCTTATGATTGAGTCTTCAAATTCCGAATCCTCTATGTCAGGGGATAGTGATTCTTTACAAATTGATGAGTTAATTGATTCGGATACCTCTGTATCTAACAGTAGTGATTCCGAATCCGAGTCTTATTTAAAGAAAATTAATGTTTTGACTAAAGACCAAGAAACTTTTCTTGAGCTTGTAAAACATATTTCTGATCCGAATCTTCAAAAAGAATATCTTGAAAAACTTTTGAAAACCATGGATTTCAATAAAGCCGAGACTTCCAAAGTCCCAATTGTAAAAAAGAATTCTTATGACCTTACTGAGATTTTGGATAAAAAGAAAACAAAGAAATCGGTTCCTAATATCCAAGACCTCCAAAAAGAGATTAAGGATATTAAATCCGAAATCAAGGATTTAAAAGAAAAACAAAAATGTGATTCTGAAACCATCCAACTTCTTTTGCAAAAACATTTACAGGATGATTCAGATAACGAGTCTACTCATAGTGAAAATCATATTGAGCAAAATGTAGATAATATTGAATCTGTTCCAAATGATTTTCTTTTTGTTTTAAAGCAAATTACTACTCGAAAGTACTTAATCAAAGCCACTTTGATTTTTTCAAATGATTTTGCAATTGATGCCATTGCTCTTTTTGACACTGGTGCAGATTTAAATTGCATAAGACAAGACATTGTTCCAAAACGATTCATGAAAAGACAAAAGAACGGCTTTCTGCCGCCAATAATTCAAAATTGAAAGTTGATTCCAAAGTAGAAGCTTCTATTCATAACAATGGTTTGAATTTAAAACTTCTTTTATTCTTACAAATGATATTCATCATGCCGTAATTTTAGGAACCCCTTTTATAAACTTGATAACCCCTTATACTGTTAATTACGACAGTATATCTTTCAAAGTAAAAAGTAAAAAGGTTATTTTTCCTTTTATTGAAAAACCAAAAACAAGAAATTTGAATATTGTTAAAGCCTGTTCTATTTATCAACACCGAATTAATAATCTTATTAATTCGAAACAAAATGATTTAACTTTTCTACAAAAGGATTTGAGTTTACAAAGAATTGAAAATGACTTACAAAGAGATTTCATTAAAAGAAAAATTTCTGATTTCAAAACCCTAATTGAAAAAGAAATTTGTGCTGATCTACCTTCTGCCTTTTGGAATAGAAAACAACATATGGTAGATTTGCCTTATGAAAATTCTTTTGATGAAAAATAAATTCCCCACTAAAGCTCGGCCTATTCAAATGAATATGGATTTAGAACGACATTGTAAAGAAGAAATTAATGATCTTGTAAAAAGAGGACTTATTGTAAAATCAAGGTCACCTTGGTCATGTGCCGCCTTCTATGTTAATAAAAATTCTGAAATTGAGAGAGGCACACCAAGACTTGTCATTAATTACAAAACCTTTAAATAAAGCTTTAAAATGGATTAGGTACCCAATACCTAATAAAAAGGATTTACTTCAAAAATTACATTTTGCTTTCATATTTTCCAAGTTTGACATGAAATCAGGATTTTGGCAAATTCAAATTCATCCAAATGACCGTTATAAAACTGCTTTTACTGTTCCATTTGGACAGTATGAGTGGACTGTTATGCCATTCGGTTTGAAAAATGCACCATCTGAATTTCAAAGAATTATGAATGACATTTATAATCCTTATTCTGATTTTTGTATCGTTTATATTGATGACGTGTTGATTTTTTCAAATTCAATTGATCAACATTTCAAACATTTAAAGACCTTTTATTTTGCCACCAGGAAGGCGGGGGATTGGCAATTTCAAATTCCAAAGTCTCTTTATTTCAAACAAAAATCCGGTTCCTAGGTCATCATATTCTAAAGGAACCATTACCCCTATTGAGCGATCACTTGCTTTTGCCGATAAATTTCCCGATAAAATTTGGATAAAACCCAATACAAAAGATTTTTTAGGCAGTTTGAATTATGTTCTTGATTTTTGCCCAAACATCAGTAGGTTATCTAAACCTTTGCATGATAGATTAAGAAAGAAACCTGCTGCATGGACTGATGAGATACAAAGACTGTTAGATTAATAAGAACTCTGTTAAAAGCATTCCATGTTTATATCTTGCAAATCCTACATTGCCTAAGATAGTTGAAACTGATGCATCTGATTTAGGTTATGGAGGTATTTTAAA
>VKKW01000578.1:0-43292 GCA_018350135.1 Citrus trifoliata | reverse complement strand
AAATTTTGTAATTACATCAATAAATAAGTTTTTTTTTTTAATTTGTGCTCATGAAAATGAATTTAAAATTCCATTGTTATTTTTAAAATTTACCTTGAATCATTTATGTAAGTTCATTCATGCAAGTTATAAAATTTTTTTTCCCCTAAAGTATCATACATGTAATATATGGAAGAAATTTTTTTTTCTTAAACATAATCGCCAGGATTCATTTATTGATATTCTCTTAGGAATTCCACAATCAATAATTTTTTGGCTAATCTAAGAGTTAGTGGCCATTTCAAGATATAAGTTTTAGTTAATTCATTTAATGTGAGCTAAGTGAGAGAATGTTAGATTTATTCTAATCATGGCTCACATGATAAACTGAGCCATTTAAAGAATGATAAAATTAATAATAATTATCCACTCTCTCATTTCAATGGATGGTGATGAAATTTGGTAATTTCTTTTAGTAATAGAAGTGTTAAAAGTGAGGATTTCTCTATGATGTTGTAATTTTGTTACCTCATCAATAATGTTTTAATTGTGTACCATTGGATTAAATCTAATGATATACAATATTTGTTCTAAAGAAAAAAAATATTAAAAATAATCGTTCAAAGGGTGGAGAAATTTTGAAAAGTAATTGTGACCACCTTTAGAGTTTGAAGCAATTTCACTTAAATAACATATTTTATTTAAAATTATTTTCAACTCTCCTTTAAATTTGTATTGTGATAATTTTTTTTAAATAAATATTTCCAAATCTATTACCATTAAGTATAAAATATAATATGAAGTAGGTTATTTAACACAAATCAAATAAATAAGTTGCCATTGTAAAATTAATTATATATAATATAACATTAGTAAATAACACAACTAAATACATATACTTAAGTAAATGTCATAAGTACATCAATAAACTCATTGATGAGATTGTTTGTAACCTTAAAAATACTTAATCACAAATATTTTAACAAAATTTAATATCTTATATCAAAATATTCATTATTTTATATATTATTAAGGATCGTTGTATAATTGACTATGAAATATATATTATTTTTAACACTCATTTAACATACTTATTCTCTGAGCTTTTTATTTAGGATTTCTCTATAATATTGTATGAGTTTATACAGCATTGATAATAGGATTGTTGTGGACTCTTAGATGTTAGGGTTTTCATGTTTACCATTCATTTGACATAGTGAATAAAAAATTAGTTATTTAAATCATAACAAGTAATCTTCATGTTGCAAGTAAATAAATAAATAAATAAATAAATAAATAAATATATATATATATATATTAATTAATTGATAAAAGAAAATTTATATTATAATGGATAAAAATCCCACAATCAATAATGGGATCATTGGGTTTAATATTAGAATCTTCACTCTTAATTTAATTTAATGGATAAGTAATTATGTAACAAGTAATCTGCAAGTTGTGATATTTCTTCATATTTTAAATTATTTTTTATCTAATCAATCGATAAATATTTTAAATCATCAAAAAATGAAAGAAATACAAATAATTTTGGAATTAAAATTATTATGTATTAATCCTCTTACTTTACAATTTTACATTTTTTCACTTTTACATTTAGTATTAGAAATATATTTAATAGCATTAAAATAAATGTAATTAATAAGTAATGTTATTTCAATAATACTTTATATAAAGATATTACATAAAGTCTTATAATAATTTGTATTGTCTGAATTTAATTACAAACCATTAATACCTAAACAATAATGATAATAGAAGGTATTGTAATAAAATATTTGTTATATATTTTATTAGTAATATTATGGGTCACAACAAATGAGAAATATTTTATTCACCAATGAAAAAAATATATATGGCTATATAAATATATAGTGAGAAATATTTTTATTTAAATTTTTAACAAAAAATTAAACTATTAATTTCATGCAATTCAATTGTGGAGGATATGATAATATGAAATGTTGTTTTGACTTTTAATATTAGCCATTAGACTATAAGACATTAATGACTCAAATATTGTGTCAAAATTTTAAGTTCAAGTATCCCAATCCATGTTTTTATAATGGAAATATAAAAACATGCAATGAATTTTTTTTTCTCATTTTGTCATTAAATATTATTGGATGTAATATTTTATTTATTGTCACTATTACTTATCATAATAAAAGCAATGACTTTTAGTAACATAAAAATTTTATAATTACAATCAAAGAATAACAATAAAATAATTTTTTATGATTCATAAACTAAAGTTAATTAGGAATATGTGTTAGATTAAACTTTTATGAAATTAACAAAGTGACATTTGAAAATAAAATGAAAACAAGCTTGTTAAAGTTAAATTTTATAAGGCTTAGATAATTTTCTACCATGTAAATAAAAATATAAAAAGATTTTCTTTCCTATTTTTTTCCACGTAAATATTATTGGAGGCAATATCTTATTCATTGTCACTAGTAATTACCGTAATAAAAGTAATGACTCTTAGTAACATAAAATTTTATAATTACAATCAAAGGATGTCAATAAAATAATCTTTAATGATTCATAAACTAAAGCTCATTAGGAATATATATTAGATTTAACTTTTATGAAATTAACAAAATGATATTTGAAATAAAATGAAAATATATAGCCTTGTCAAACTTGAAATTCCTATCATGTAAGAATATTAATTATAAGATAAACAAAAATAATATATATTTTATGATCAATTATACAATAGTTTTAGTATTATATAAAATAATGAGCATTTTAATATGCGATTTAAATTTTATTAAAATATGAGTGATTAAATAGTTTTTAAGTTACAAGCAATCTCACCAATGAGCTTATTGATGTAAATATGACGTTTACTTGAATATATGTACTTAGATGTGTTATTTATTAGTATTATATCATTTATAAAATTTTGTAATTGTAATTTATTTATTTGATTTGTGTTAAATAACCTACTTCATATTATATTTCATACTTAATGGTAATAGATTTTGGAAGATTTATTTATAAAAAATTATCACAATATAAATTTAAAGGAGAGTTGAAAAGTAATTTAAAATAAAATATACTATTTAAGTGAAATTACTTCAAACTCTAAAGGTGGTCAGAGTGACTTTATAAAAATTTCTCCACCTCTTAAACGGTTAACAAACTGTTTACCATTATTTTTTTTTCTTTAACAAAAATATTGTATACCATTAGATTTAATTCAATGGTACACAATTAAAACATTATTCATACTGTAAAAAAAATTACAGCATTATAGAGGGACCCTAAAAGTAATTAAGTACATAGCCTGCTTCTTTGATGGAAGGAAGTGGAGAGTTCCATTTATTAATCTCCTTTTAATTAGAGAAAGAAGTCAAGAAGTTTTAAGTTACTAAGAAGGGGTCCCTGACTCAGCCAAATCAAGCCTATAGAGGAAAAAAAAATAGTTTTCCTTCACAAGTTTGGCCAGTAATAGGACAAGTCAGACGACACCTTTGTGGTGTATACTTAAAAAGCTTTAAATACTTGAATAATCATGCTTGGAGCTTGGAGGAATGTTTTATGTTTATTCAAATTTATCATTTGTACCTCTAATTTGTACACAATGGAACGATGAATTTGAAAATGTGGGTGACAACAAAGAAGGGTTAATTATTTGTAAATAAGAGTGAGATGAAGTTCAACTTATGAGCTTTCATAATTCTAAGGTAAAAATAGGATCCATTTTTAGTTTCCTGCGTTGGACCTTATGCCTGACACAACTTTGAGAATGTATGTTCAAGTCCGGATGGCAAAATTAGAGTCAGGGTTCGGGTTCGGCCTTCTCCATTCCGGACCCGGATGCTAATTTATCATACCGAATCCAGAGAGGAATCCTTTTTTTTGACCCTAAGTCCGATTTGGGTTCAACCCGGAAAATTTTGGGTTTTTGGATTCTGAGTTTCATACCCGAATATTATCTGTTGCTGGTGCCCTTAATGGCCGTCACATGGGCTTCAACGCCACCAAGCCGTTATATGTAATGTGAACAGAAAACCATAGCCGCCATTCTCACATCACTCAACAACCCCTAGTTGCAAATCTCTTTGGCTGCTGCCAACGATGTCACAAATTTGGCAGCCACCACCAAGCAGCCAACTTTGATCATCCCGCCACAGCCCTTTCCTCAAACGACAACACACAACCCCTCTCCTGCCGCCATATGCATCCCCTTTGTGCATCACTCTTTAAGTGGTTCACACTTCACACCCCCACACACAATGCTCTCATGATCTCGATGAAGATAGCCACCCCACTCTCACCCATATTACACAAAATCAGTCAATTGCCCCTCATTTAACACCATCACAGCCTACTCAATCTCACAATAAGCCATCGGTTCAAGCTTCCTTTAGTGGTCGTGGCCTATTTTGTTTTTTGTTTTCTTGGCAAAATTAATATGCATTATAAGCTTCAGCAAGTTGAATAGCAGGAAAACAAAAATGAAAAGACAAGATCCCTGATTTGATTAGAAGAGACGGCTGCTTTGATGATGGTGGATAAGGAAGATTAGAGTATGCGGCTGGGGTGAGCTCGCGGGGCTTTAGATTTTTAGGGTTGTTTTTGTTTTTTTTTTCTTAACTTTTTGCGTTTATATTTATAATCAAGGGTCATCCTGTGGTGCCACAGTGACACGGTGCCACAGTTTTTTGTCTTTATTCTGTGAAGTCGTTGGATGGTTAATCGTTCAATCCAATGGTTTAAATTAATTATTGGAGAAAGGCCGCGAGAACTGACAACCTTTGTAGCCAGTTTTGGGTGAGTGTAATACCATCTAATAGTGAGCATGCATTTCAGGATCTACGACATTTCGTTTCAGCGATTTCATTTGAAAATCAATCTGTAGACAGAAAGTGAACACACGAAATTGGTATTCCTGGATCGCAATTATTGGTGGAATAATATCAAACGGTTGATGTGTACATGAATATGTCCGCGCAGTTGTAGGAAGGCGATGGTGAAATAAAAAAAAAATTCACGGCATGTGCATTGGAAGGAATTTCTGATGCTGAAAGTCTGGGCATAGTGAATGATCCAACGTAGTAGTTAATTCAATATAAACTTGCAATTTGTTTTAGTTGGAATATTTATAAAAGTCGTTTTTAGGGTTAGTTGAATAGTTGGTGGAAGAGTTCAGTAAACAAGTGGTAATGGGAAAAATTTTCGATTAAGTATGTAAACAGGGGTCGTCAAAGAATGTGAGGTTACTAGGGAGGACTGATTTGAGGAATCTCACTGCACTAATTGCCGGATTGAAGGCACAAGAGGGACTTAAAAGTGGTCGACGATGAAATGAAATTTTTTAGTAAGTAAATATCTTTTATAAGTATCAATTAGTTATATGGGTAATTGATGAGGACATACTTTTATGGCATGTTCTTATAATGAAATTGTTAACTTTGTTTTATCTTCTAGTGACCAATAATGTATGGATGAGATGTTAGTGTTCAATTGTTAATTTGACTGTTGGAATGAATTAGGTGGTTGATGTAGACATGAATGTGTTTCTTAGAAAATCAAGAATGTTGAAGGGCATTTATTGTGTGAAGCCCCTTGAAATGAGTCTATGAAAATGATTGATTAACATTGTAGGCGGTGGCATGGTTGTTACAGATGAGTCTGTTTATAGACTGTGATTTTATTGTTGTGGTTTTACACATACCCTGTAATTAAATTCTGTAAAATCAGAATGGTGCAGTTCGTTAGAAGCACTCATTTATAATTTCAGTGCAGCAATGAAGGTAGGGGAGGTTCGCAAGCGAAAATGTAGGGACATAAACAGCTTGAACGAAGATATGGAAGGCAATCGAACAATAGAACGTAATACCCATTACGGATTCATCAGCTATTTGTAAGTATCTTTAATATCCGAATAAATAAATTTTAACAATGACGAGTGGATTGGAAATGACTTGAGTTACTTTCAGTGGTGCAACTATGCGTAAAATGAAGGCAACAGATGCAAACACTAGCATTACAAGAGAGGTGCGTTAAATGGAAATAAAATTTAGTGTACTACAACACCTTTTTAATTGGCAATAAGGTGTATGTCCGTGTGTTTCTATTAACTGCAGGTTCGAAGGGAAATTGTGACGTCATTTAAAAATTTACCACCAAAGACGAAATGGAAGTACAAAGTCCGAGTCGAAGAAGCAGTAAAAGGGGAAGCAACTAACACATATTTTACGCGATGTGCACCAGACAGATTGGCAGCAGCTGTTACACATTTATCTTATGAACAAAGAGCAGCTGTATGTGAAATGGGTATGGGGAGCGTGCTTGAGTTGAATAGTGGTAGGCTGAAAAGGAAGCTTTGTGGTTGGTTGGTAGATAGGATTGATGTATGTAGGCGCGTTCTAGTTTTGAATGGTAATGAGGTAGAGCTCAGTGCTAATAGCTTTGGTCATGTCATGGGATTAATAGATGGGGGCATGCCTTTAAGATTAGAGGGTGACATCAAAGAAGTTGAATCATATGTACAAATGTTCAGTGCATCATCTACAGGAATCAACATCAAGAAATTGGCAGAAATGTTGAGTAATTCGACGGCAGCCGATGATAAATTCTAAGTCACATTTATGTTGTTTACTCTATATACTGTTCTATGTCCCCCTGGTGGAGTACACATAAGTTGTAATTTCTTATTTTCTTTGAAAGATGTGAACTGTATCTAGAAGAGGAATTGGGCCACATTTTGTTTTCATAAATTTCTTGAAGGCATTACTAGGTACAAGGAAGAGAAATTGGCATACATAGGCAGCTGTCTTTTGTACTTAGAGGTGATATCGCATCTTGGAATGATATAATGTCAATATTTTCCTTCACTTTGTTCAGTTGAGTAACTGACTATAATTTGCATTGTTGTTTTTGTTTATTCTAGATGCTTTTTTTTAATTCTATAGTTTATGGAAAAGTACAAAGAGACAGGTCTATGTGTCCCCTGGCCTTGTGGAATGTAGATGAGATAAGCGGTTGATGAAATGGATAGAGAATAAAGGTGGTTATAGTAGCGATGAGGTAATCTGAAAAAGGAATTGTAAATTTGTGGGATTCTATGAAAGCAAATAATATGCTTACGATGAAAAACGTGCGATCCGTGAATACTGCTTTTCAATATGTCCTTGCTTTACATTTATTGTAGTTGGATGTTACGTATAAATTTGGTTCAGCATTTTACTTATAACTTCATACTTGTAAAATTGTTTTACTAGATACGAGTCTGTGCTGCATCTCTAATAAAGGCGAACTCAAGGTCAGATGGATGCAGTATGCCTGTGGAAGAAGATTTTAGAGACTCGGATGTTAGACAGATGACAACAGCCCTGGGAATGACGAAGATAAAGTTAGTTAGTCAATTGGATAAGGCAGTAGTGATATCAAGTAGGCCATCAAGATATGTTGAAAAATTAAAGACAGATGGATCGTGCCGCAATAACCATGGCAATAACGATAAGGGGAAGGACTGGCGTGATGCAACCAAAGGAGAGGGAGTTTGCACCAATTGTGAGAGTAAGCAATTGTACAAAAGTGCAGCAAGTGGCAGTATGTACCAAAATAATGAAATCAAGGAAAAAGATGTTTGTGAAGATGCACAACATATGGATTTAATTGACGTAGCAGATTTTGTCATGGAGACTCAGACGTCCCCACCATGCAGTGAAAGCTTGCATAGTAACATAAGGATTGAGGTTATTTGTAACTAATAAAAGTTAAATCTGAAATTTGCATCTTCTTTTAGTTGTTTTTTGTTAACCGAATGTAATTTATGTTTTATAAGTTTGTAATTATTATGAGGAAAAAATGTTGTAGGAGCATGCTGTGGTGCAGAAGTGTTCAGAACCGAATAAAAAGACTGGGAATGTAGTCCATCCAATGTCACCACTTAATCAGATAGGTGCTGGCAGAGCACGTTATCAGGTTGGACCATATGTGATGCAAAGACCTTTGAGTACTGATGACGAGATGTTGATTAACTTCTGCATGGATGAAAATTTGAATAAGGGGTAACGTATTATTTATGTCATTGAATTAGTACTGGCATTCATATAAAAAGTTACTTGATTGTGTTCGAGCTTCGAATAATTCAACGACATAAGTGTAGGAAATCAATAATTATGGCAAAAATGTCTGCATGATAGATTTTCCGTTGCAGGGAAATGGTTTTTAAGACGAACTTCAATTGCATCAGCAGACATGATATTATGTCTCTATCTCCTAGAAGTACAATAAATGTGAAGGTACAACCACCTTTTGTCAAGTGCTGTACTTGTATGAATAATACATACACATGTTATAATGATTGCTCTTGGAATTTAATGGGGCCTAACGTTTTTGTTATTTGTTTATATGTTGAATGAAGTCAAAACCCCTTACATGCAAGTGTTAATACTTGTACTTTTCAGATTGTTTCTGCTGTCTCAGAATTGTTATCTGCAAAAGCGAGTGTAAACGTTGGAAACAGTAATTTCAGCCTTTTTCTGCCAGCGTATTCTGTTGTAAGGACTTTGTGTTATATTGCAATATTAGAATTTTATCCCCTAAGGGACAATTTAACATAAAATTTCGTGTGTTCATTCAATATGGTGCATCTGTTTACTATGCATGTAAGTTGAGATATTGTTCTTGCAATTACATTTAACTAGAGCATTACAAATATTTGTTATTCAAGTTTGGCAACCCACTATTTCCATTGCCTATAATTTTTGTTTCGGCTATGCTAGCGTTGATGTTCTACAAACTGTACAGTTGCACGATAACATCAGTGGGGACCCACATACCTTACTTTTGGTATTAAACAATTTATCAGTAGTGATTTATACCTGGCGAATATTGGTTCGTGTAAGAAAGTAAGCATTTTTTACTTAAGCAATCAGCAAACCTCGTTTTTTGTTAATTTTGATGTTATCTGTCAGTTTATTTCACCCTGGTATTGCAATCATCGATAGATTTTTGTCCCGGTGAACCATGGTTTTACACACTGGTACTTATTGGTTGTATTAATATACGAAATGCGGGTGGAGATATGGGATCCACTGCCCACTGCAGTGAAGTCACAAATGTTCGTTGTTGAATGCAAACGAGCGGTGAGTTACCAATGTAGAAGCCAATCGAGTGTACTTTGTTGGCAAAAAAAATTACTTATAAATGAACCATTGTTGTTGTAAATAATCCTCTGTTTTAAAAGGAAGTGTCAAATATTACTATTGTTATTACTGCAATCTATCGATTGACGGATGTTCCTGCAGCTACAATTCATTGAGATGGCGTTGCAACATTGTGGCTCAAATTGTTTATCGGGAAGGTTAAACATGAGCGAGTTCGTAATCCAGCTTTGTACCAGACAGGCCAGTATACGTAATGAATCTGATTGTACACTATATGTTATGTTGATGATGGAGAGACATAAAATGTGGTCGTGCCTTTCTGAGGCAGAAGTGCGTAACATTTTTAACTGTTCAATGTTATAACCCTGGCCGTTAATATTATTTATGTATCGATTCAATTTTTGCTGCCTTGTACTTATTGTGTTTGTTCATTTCATTCAGATAAAGTTTGATTCAGATAGTGAGAGGGCACGCATTTTGATAGATCTCATGACATACAGTTTCAACTGTTTGAAGGACAAGGTTCGTTTGAAGGCTGAAAAGCATCGATCGCATGTTGACGATGAAGCCTATTCAATTTATGAAGCGATTGATAAAAAGCGCATACGACAGCTTCGGAGTGCGAGCCAAATGGGGCATGGTCGCCGCCATTAGCTGCATTTGCTTTGACGTTCTATTGTATAAGTGCATCCATGCTTTCCGGAAAGAAAAAATTGATGGGTTTGACAGTTGCAGTTCATCATTCCAAAAAGCACAATCAACCACTGACAATCGTTAGTGATAAACAACTTATGTGAATGTTGCTGGCATATAACAATAAAGTTTCCATCGTGGTGTTGAGTGTTAGAAAATGCATATTTATAAAGGAGAAAATTGTCATTTTACACTTCAAGTTTTACTAACAACCCTTACTTTTATGTATTTAACATTCTTGTGATTTAATTACGTGTGTTTTATTTTAATTAAGTAATTTATGTATTTTAGGGGCATTATAGTTATTTCACAATAAAGGAGAGATCAGACGGAAAAACAGATATCACTTTTGAACTCAGGACGGTCGAAAACCTTAGAAGGAGCATAAAAGGAAAAATGGCACTATTCACATGTATGGTACTATTCACGAGGTACGGTACTGTCTACGTTACTGTTCACGACACTGTTTACACAGACGGATCGATGACTTGGCATTGACCGATGACGTGGCATTGACTGATGACGTGTCACGATCCTGTTGGACTAAAATTCTTATATACTATTGATGGTGACGTGGCAGCATATCAGTGGACGAAAAATCTCACGTACGGTGCATGCATCACACAAGATTATTTTCAACCAAACCGTGTTACTGTTCATCCGCGTGGTCAAACCGTGGACTGTTGACTAATGACGTGGCGCAATCCTGAGTGTCCAAACTGTTTTTAATCCGATGGCCATGATTTACTCCATGTATCTATAAAAAGTGGGCCTCCCCCCCTAATTTGATATCTCTGAATCCATTTTTGGGATCCATTTTCTGTAATTTCCTTTCTATCTTGTATTTTCTTCGTATTTTAATAAATTATCATTTTGCCCCTAGTTCAATTATGAGTAGCTAATTTCCTTTCAAGCTTGGGTTGAAGGTGAAGTCTCAACATGTGTCATGGGCTTTATTTGGTAAATTTATTTTATTTTCCCCTCTAGTTTTTGTGGATGTTTTGACTTCTCATCGACAAATAATAATAGTCTTGTCTAGTACCGCCCTGGTTTCACCGGCTCCCTAGTACAAGGTTATTATTATTTAGCACGATAAGCCCTTAGCACCATATTGATTAGAGCGTGGTTCATGAGGTGTAAATTCCCCCCTCATGATTTAATTGGCATTAATACGGATTATTTCGCGCATGATGCATGTTGATACGGATCCAGATACCCAAGTACGTCAAATTAATAGATTTTCTCTTCAATTTATTCTCGCCATTTCAATTCCAATTTTAGAATTTATTCTCGCCATTTTATTTAAGTTTTAGCATATTCCAAATCATTTCCACCATAAATCCAACCACCCATTTACAAAATTAATTATATATATAATTAAAATCCACCTCCTCGTGGGATCGACACTCGTCACCATTGATCTACACTACAATAGATTCGTGCGCTTGCGAGTACATTAAAATTTGCACAACAAGTTTTTGGCGCCGTTGCCGGGGAGGTAAGTAATTTTAATTCTTAGAATTAATTTTTGTGAATAATTTCTATTAATTGTTTTCTTGTAATTTTTTTATTTTATTAAAAAAAAGAAAAAAAAGTGAATCTACATTTAAAGGTTAGTATTTCTTTTCTTTTTCTCTTCTTTAAAATTTTATAATTTAATTTTCAAGTTATTTTTATTCTTCTTTGTAATTTTTGTTTATCTTATTAATTTTTTTAGTTAATTTATTTCACGTATTTTTTTGTGTATTTTTATAGTAAGGTTGTAATAGCGCGATAAGGTTAGTATCGTAATTTCTCCCTCTTCTTTATTTTTATTTGTTTTGTTCTCATCCTTATTTTTATTTTATTTGTTTTGCATGCATGGTCGTAGGTCATTATCACCTAATCTTGAACCTATAGACCTTGAAATAGAAAAAATACTTCGCACACAAAAGCACATTAAAAATAAATTTGGAATGGATTTACAAGCATCACAGGAGAGGCCATTTAAGGATTGTTTTAGTCCCTTAGCTAATTTGAGCACATCATGTATAAGATACCCAAATGTAGCTGCTAGGAGCTTTGAGTTAAAACCTAGTGTGCTAAATTGTCTCCCCACATTTTATGGCCTAGAAAATGAGGATCCATATAATCATCTGAATGATTTTCATGCTATTTGTCAAACTTTTAAATATGAAAATTTTTCAGACGATGATGTTAAACTCATATTATTCCCATTTTCTTTAAAGGATAGAGCTCGTTCATGGTTAAATACATTGCCTGCCAATAGCATTTCATCATGGGAACAAATGGTAACAAAATTTTTGAATAAATATTTCCCAGTGCATAAAACCAATGCTATTCGCAGGGAAATCTCGGAGTTTACGCAGAGAGAGGACGAGCAATTTTTCGAAACATGGGAGCGATTCAATGGGCTACTCTTAAAGTGTCCACATCATAGGTACGAGAAATGGCACCAATGCCAATACTTTTTGGAGGGATTATTGCCGAATGTGTAAGAATGGCTAATGGCAACAAGTGGAGGAGAGCTAATGTCAAAAAGTGCATCAGAGATTTGGGAATTCTTCCAGCGACAAGTAGAAAATTCCCAACAACGGAGTCGATCACTTAGGAATACTAGAAGAATTAAGGGAATAAATGAGGTTCACATTGGCGAGTCAAGTTCAGAAATTAAAGAAGTAAAAGCGATAATTGAAGGTCTTTCTCGACAAATAGCATCGTTATCGACTGCTAAATCAACAGAGGCACATGACCCTGACTCATATCCAGATCAAGCCAATGCCATAGGTGTAATGAGAAAGCCATCAAGTTACAACTCATACTCCAACACATATAACCCTGGATGGAGAGACCACCCCAATTTTTCATGGTTTTAAAGATTCCAACAAAATGGACCAACAACTCCAGCTCTACCAATGCAACCAATTCCTCAAGCTCCTCAAGCCTCTCAGCCCTCATTTAGACCATACAATCAGAACCAAAACTACACTCAGCCCAGACCATGGGAGGATTCATTCTAAAATCTCAAGAATCTTACTCACTCTACGATTGAGCAACAGAACCGCACCATTGATGGACTACGAAATGAGTTGAGAGCAGGCTTCAATTCACAAGCTCAATCAGTTGCAAGCCTCGAGAAGATGGTGTGACAACTTGCTTCTTCAGTTCGACATTGGCAATGACCGTTGAGAAAGGTAAGTTTCCAAGTCAACCAGTGCCTAATCTTAAAGGAGTACATGAAGCAAGTACCAGTTCACTACAGCAGCATGGAGAGGTCAAAGCAGTCATGACCTTACGAAAAGGAAAAGAAGTCGACAACAAAGTGGAGATGCCGGTGACAAAAGAAAATCACATTGTACCCGTGAATGTTGAGGACTCACCACTGGAGTAGAAAGAAGAAACGAACCCACGAGAATTTGTTCCCAAAGCACCTTTTCCTCAAAGGTTAGCTAAAGGCAAAAAAGGAAAATCCACAGGTGAGATTCTTGAAATCTTCAAACAGGTAAGTATTAACATTCATTTGCTTGATGCTATTAAACAAGTTCCATTTTATGCCAAGTTTCTTAAAGACCTTTGTACTAAAAGAGAAATATGCATGTTCAAAAGAAGGCATTTTTAACAGAAACGTTAGTTCTATACTCCAACATAAAATTCCTTTAAAATGCAAAGACCTAGGCTCCCTCACTATCTCATGTAGTATAGGGAACCACACAATTGAGAATGCTTTGTTGGATTTAGGAGCTAGTGTAAATTTGTTGTCTTACTCTGTATTTGTGAAACTTGGACTGGGAGAATTACACCCAACTCCAGTGGTGTTACAACTCGCAGATCGGTCCACAAAAATACCTCGTGGTATTATGGAGGACGTGCTCATCCAGGTAGACAAGTTTTATTTTCCTGTTGATTTCATTGTAATTGACACTCAACCTATACAGGATTCAAGGATGCACATCCCCATTATCCTAGGCCGACCTTTCTTTGCAACTGCGGATGCTCACATTCAATGCAGGACTGGAAATATGCAGTTGTCCTTCGGCAACATGACTATGGAGCTAAACATTTTCAACATTGCCAAACAACCTCACAATGCAGATGATGGAATTGTTGATGTGGATTTAATTGAAGCATTAGTTGATGACACTTTTATTTCAAACCTTAGTGATGATCGTTAACAAACATGTTTAACTCACTTCGGTTTGGATTTTGATATTGACAGATCAGTCGATGAGGTCAACGCTCTACTTGACTCAGCACCATCTATGGACACTAATCAATGGAAGTCAAGAGTTGAACAACTAGTACCATCAGAAAAGAAATTGATTCCATCATCAGAATCACCACCGAAACTCGAGCTCAAACCATTGCCTAACACTTTGGAATATGCATTTTTGGGAGAAGAAAGTACCCTACCGGTAATCATTTCATCATCCCTAAACGACGAACAAAAAGGTAAGTTGTTGGATGTTTTGAAAGAGCATAAAGGAGCATTAGGATGGACCATAGCAGACATAAAGGGTATAAACCCAGTAGATTGCATGCATTATATTCATCTTGATGAAAATGTTAAATCTACTAGGGAAATGCAACGTCGGTTAAATCCTAACATGAAAGAAGTTGTTAGAACTGAAGTCCTTAAGCTATTAGACGCAGGTATCATTTACCTAATTTCTGATAGTTCATGGGTCAGTCCTGTACAAGTTGTCCCCAAAAAGTCAGGAGTCACAGTAGTTACCAATGCTGATAATGAATTGATACCAACTAGAGTGACTACAAGATGGCGTGTTTGCATTGATTATAGAAAGTTGAATTCTGTCACATGTAAAGACCATTTTCCTTTACCATTTATCGATCAAATGCTTGATAGATTAGCAGGCCATGAATTTTATTGCTTTCTAGATGGCTATTTAGGATACAATCAGATCCCCATAGCACCAAAAGATCAGGAGAAAACCACTTTCACTTGCCCTTTTGGCACATTTACATATAGGAGAATGCCATTTGGATTATGTAATGCACCTGCTACATTTCAACGATGCATGTTGAGCATTTTTTCTGATATGGTTGAACGATTCCTTGAAGTCTTTATGGATGATTTTTCTATCTTTGGTGACTCGTTTGATCAATGTTTACATCATCTAACACTAGTTCTGCAGAGATGTATCGAGAAGAACTTAGTTTTAAATTAGGAGAAGTGTCATTTTATGGTAAAACAAGGTATTGTTCTCGGTCACATCATTTCGAGCAAAGGTATTGAGGTTGACAAAGTTAAGGTGGATCTCATTTCTAATCTTCCTCCACCTAAAACAGTCAGAGAAGTAAGATCTTTCCTTGGGCATGCTGGTTTTTATAGACGTTTCATTAAAGATTTTAGCAAAGTTTCTAGACCCTTATGCAATTTACTAGCTAAGGATGTACCTTTTGTCTTTGATGATTCATGTCTTGTTGTGTTTGAAAAATTAAAACATTTGTTGACATCATCACCCATAATTCAGCCCCCAAACTGGAGCTTACCATTTGAAATCATGTGTGATGCATCTGATTATGCAGTAGGAGCAGTATTAGGACAAAGAGTTGATCGAATTCCGTATGTTATTTACTATGCTAGTATGACATTGAATGATGCACAATTGAACTATTCAACTACTGAAAAAGAAATGCTAGCAGTAGTGTTTGCATTGAAAAAATTTTGATCTTATCTCATTGGTTGTAAAATAATTATATTCACAGATCATGCTGCTCTTAAATATCTTCTCACAAAGAAAGATGCAAAAGCTAAACTAATTCGTTGGGTGTTACTTTTGCAGGAATTTGACTTGGAATTTAAGGATAAGAAAGGTACAGAAAATATTGTGGCGGACCATCTCTCTCGTCTCCATTTTGACACAATTACAGAGTCATTAATATTGAATGAGTCATTTCCAGATGAACAATTAATGAGTGTGGAAGTATTACCTTGGTATGCTGATATAGTTAATTATCTTGTTACAGGTAAACTTCCAGAGCATTGGACCAAGCAAGACAAGGCTAAATTCTTTGCGGAGATAAAGAATTTCTTTTGGGATGACCCATATTTGTTCAAGTATTGTGCAGATCAAATTGATAGACGATGTGTCCCAGAAAATGAAATTCAGAATATCATTTCATTCTACCATAAACAAGGTTGTGGAGGCCATTTCAGTGCTAAGAAAACAGTGACTAAAGTTTTACAATGTGGTTTTTATTGGCCAACTATATTTCGAAACGCTTACACTTTCTGTTCTTCATGTGATAGGTGTCAACGAATGGGGAGCATTACACGAAGGAACATGATGCCATTAAATCCAATTTTAGTGGTTGAGATTTTTGATGTATGGGGTATCGACTTCATGGGACCCTTTCCCCCTTCTTTTGGCCATCAATACATATTGGTTGCTGTTGATTACGTATCGAAATGGGTAGAAGCGATTCCATGTAGAAGCAATGATCACAAGGTGGTGATAGGATTTTTGAAAAGTAATATTGTTTCGCGCTTTAAATTCCCTCGAGCGATAATTAGTGATGGTAGTGCCCACTTTTGTAACAAAGCATTCAAAGCTTTTTTGACAAAGTATTCAAAGCTTTTTTGACAAAGTATTCAATCACACACAAAGTGGCGACTCCGTATCATCCGCAAACCAGTGGCCAAGTTGAGATATCCAATCGAGAAATAAAGCACATACTAGAAAAGACGGTGAGGCCAGACAGGAAAGATTGGTCATTACGACTTGATGATGCATTATGGGCATATAGAACGGCTTTCAAGACCCCGATTGGGATGTCACCCTACATGCTAGTGTATGGAAAAGCTTGCCACTTACCTGTGGAACTCGAGCATCGTGCATATTGGGCCATCAAGAAATTCAACTTTGACATGCAACAAGCCAGCTCAGAAAGAAAATTACAACTGGCAGAACTTGAAGAAATTCGCAATGATGCCTATAAGAATGCCAAGATTTACAAGCAACGAATGAAAGTCTTCTACGACAAGCATATTATGAGAAAATCTTTCATCCCAGTTCAGAAAGTGCTGTTATTCAATTCTCGTTTGCACCTATTCCCAGGTAAGTTACGCTCTCATTGGTCTAGTCCCTTTATTGTTCATATTGTTTTTCCACATGGGGCAATTGAAATTAAGGACCCAAAGAACGGTGTCACGTTTAAAGTTAATGGTCAAAGATTAAAGCCATATCTAGAGTACCAACCACATGGAGAAGACACCGAAATAAATTTGAGTGACCCACCAGAGTTGAATTAATTTTTTTTTCTTTTCGTTAATTTGATTTTGTTTTCTTTCTTTATATTACTCTTTTGCTCATTGAAATTATTTTTGCATAAGTGTATTTGTTTAACTATTAAGTTTTCTCTTATTATTTTTAATCATGAGTACCTTACTTAGACCGTTCCTCTTGAACATTCTTAAACCATTTCAACGTGTCAAAACTCATCTCAAAAGGCAGATTCAATTTTGTAAAACACAATGCATTTAGGCTCTACAACCACCAGAGTTAGTAGCCTATGTTGAGGGTTTAGAACGCTAACTCAGAGACATTGAGAGAAGTGTTTACGACATCCAGTTGGAACTTGAGGTAAATTCAATAAGAGGACGATTTTAATTTTTTTTGTGTGTTTTAATTTGTTTTTCTGTTTGTGTGCTTTAGTTTATTACCCCGGTGAAGTGGCGGATAACGGTACTCCGTGACAATCAAGTCGGTTACTTCAGTTTTCCCATAATAACTGATATTCTGAGGCGAAGGTATGGATAGAAACGAGATCTTAGCAAAGCTTCACAAGCGATTCCCTTCACTTCCTCAGAATGCCCTCCTTACGATCTACAAAGCTCAGTCCGAACGCATGCGACTACTCATGAAGAATAACATACCTGCTGATATCCGTTGGTTAATCGAGGCTAAAGTACGATCGGCAGGTGAGTTACCTCTAAAATTTATTGCATACATGCCTGGTTGTGGTAAAGGAAATTATGCAATAAAACGACGAGCTCGAAGAATTTCTGTTGCTTGTCATAAGTGTGCCAGAATGAGTTGTAATAGAAACCCATGTTCTTTAGGAATGGTGTCTGATAACAGGGAAGATAAGATTCAATTCATTAGGGATGGCTTGAATAAGGAGTCATTAGATGATATCCTATTGTCTCTTGAAACGCATCCCAGTGGATATATGCAAGGAGCGATTCTCCAGTTATGGCCATTATTCCAGAAAGAGCATGCACGATATAGTCTCGGGAATTTGACTATAAACGATCTTGTTTGCCAGTTTATAAGAAAACTGGATGGGAAGCCTATCCTCGACCCATAGAGGGCGTTCAAGCCGTTTCTGGACGTAAAACTAGAGGAAGATGTGAGCCACAGTCGCAACTACGTGTAAATATCCTTTTACTTTACTGTTATTTTATTTCACTGTTGTTTTACTGTTTGCTTTATTGTCTTTAATAATTTTGTTACTGTTTGCTTTTTTTTCTTTTCACTGTTTCCTTTTTGACTCGCGAGTCATGTGCTTTACACGTTTTTTTTTACACTGACATGTTACCTCATACACAACTGTGACCCACTATCACCAAAACTCTTAAATGTGATTTTCTTTGTCAAGCACTCACAAATTATTTTTGCGAAGTATCACAATGGCAGCTACTCCCAATAGACAATTCAAGAACATTTGTGTGCTTTCTGGATTTACCTGTGGCAAACATAAAGAGTTCGTAGAGGCAGCCATAGATCTTGGTCGAAGCATAGCAGCGAGAAAATTACACTTGGTGTATGGAGGAGGTAACCGAGGGTTATCAAAAATGGTCTCAGAAGCAGCTTTTATCAGAGGAAGTCAAGTGTTAGGCATCATCCCAAGAGTCCTAAAACCATTGGGCAGTTCGTCTGACTCATCAACTGGAGAAGAGTTAGTCGTCTCAGGTATGCAAGAAAGAATAACTGGAATACTTAATCATGTTGATGCTTTTATTTTCCTTCCAGGAGATCTTGCAACACTAGAGGCACTTATCACACTGGCATCTTGGGCCCATCTGTACATCCACCAGAAACCTATCGGTTTGTTAAATGTCAATAACTTTTATGATGGCTTTATCACATTTCTTAACCATGCAATAAAAAACTATTTCATTCCCTCTAATGCGAAAAAACTCTTTATTTGTGCTCACACTGCTAATGAGCTACTTGATATGTTACAAGCTTATAAACCGGAGCCGAACCCCTGGACCTTTGTGTTGGAGCGTCCAAATAATGATGGTAACAGTAGCGGCAGTAAGAAGTACAAATTAGATTTAACTCTCCGCCTGTAAATATTTTCTTCTGTGTTGCACCACCCAGGTGATGTCTTCTAAACTCTACTTCTTTCCTTTAAAATATTGAGGACAATGTTTCGTTCTGGTTGGGGGGAGGGAATAGTCGACAAATGTGGAATCTTGGTTAAGTTTTTACTAATTTTTTGTTGTAGAAACTAACTGTTGCTAACTTTTTGTGTTGAAGATGGCTGAATATGGAATGTAGTTACTCTAGAAACGCATCTTCATTGTTCGAAAAAAAAAACCAAAAAAAAAAATTTCTTTTTCTTTATTAAGTTTTGATGTTCATTTTTCTTTTTCTTTTTATTTTCTCCTCTATAAATATACATTTTCCAACTTTTGAGTTGAAGATGGCTGAATATGGAGTGTAGTGGCTCTAGAAACACAACTTCTTAAAAAAAAAAAAACCATTTTCTTTTCCTATCATTTTAAGTGTAACTTTTCTAATTAGTTTTTCTGCATCATTTTCGCATTTCTGCATGCATATTTTCCTTTCATTCTTAGAATAGGTTGGGGGCTAGAATGTTGTTTGAAAAAAAAAAATTGTGTGATTTGTTTTAACATTGGATGACTTGATTAATTTCAAATTTTAGTATTTGTATTATCTTTGGTCTTAAGTAATGTTACGCTATATTTGCTACTTTACATGTTGATGTCGGAGACAAATATGAGTTGCTTGAAGGAATGAACATGTCATAATAAGTACCAAGTGAGTTTTTGAGCCTATCATTTTTCTTGGAGAGTAACCCTTTTGCCCATTCTTTATACAGCTTAACAGTTTATTATTGTATATACGATCATTAGATTTCCTTTGAGTTAATCCTTAAAAAAAAATTGTAAAATAAAAAAAAGAAAAAAAATGTGTGTTGCTACATTTGGAGGCCCATCTAACTAGTAGATATGGACGATTATTTAGAGCCCTAAAAGACGATGGAAAGGCCATCTTTGACCCGTTTGAGCCTTTCTAGCCATCCCTTTTATTAAATATCCATAGTTAACCATTTTGAGCCTTTAAAAAAGAAACCTTTTTTTTTGTCAACTTATCATCTTGACCCACTCCGATTTAGAGTATTACCCAATGTCTTATAAGTTCTATCACCTATTTATGTTTGAGAAAAATGTAAATAAGTATTTTTGTTTAGTGAAGTTATGCAAAAAAAAAACAAAACAAAATTGTTGTTTCAAAAGAAAAATAAAATAAAAATAATAGGTGAAATCCACCTTGCAACTTCAAAAAAAAATAATAAATAAATATTTCTCTACATTTTTTCTCAAACATACACTTTATTTTTCCTTATTTTCCTTCTTTGTTAGCCATGTCCCTAGCCTACGTTACATCCTAATAAAAGTCCTTCTTAATTTTAGGGAACTATAGTCTGAAGTAGAAGCTAGTAATGTGGGCTAAAAAGATGTAGTGATATATAAAAAAAAAGAGATAAATAAATTGGGTTGACTAATATTTTTATTTGACTTGAGATTGTATTATTTCTAAGCTGAGGGCATACTTCTTTCATCTTGGTGAGAGCATGTGATATCACTTCTTTATTATTTTCTCTCTCAAGTACCATTCATTGGAGTGACTATTTTTATTGAATTTAATTTCTTTGTGAGAGTGTCACTACTTCCAGTGAGAATTTGGGGTTTGACATGTCATTCTTGAAAGTAGCTATAACAAAGTCTACTGGGCTGATTCATGTGGATGGTTAATGTAAGTGTGATGTTTCTTTAGACTGGAGATAATGCTTATACTTTTATTTGATTGCTATCATTAGTCTGATTGAATAAACACGAGTGTTTAAAAAAAAATTGAAATTGAATTTTTTTTTCGCTTTATTTGCTAGGGACTAGCAATAAGCTGGTTGGGGGGTGTGTTGAGTGTTAGAAAATGCATATTTATAAAGGAAAAAATCGTCATTTTACACTTCAAATTTTACTAACAACCCTTACTTTTATGTATTTAACATTCTTGTGATTTAATTACGTGTGTTTTATTTTAATTAAGTAATTTATGTATTTTAGGGGCATTATAGTCATTTCACAATAAAGGAGAGATCATACGGAAAAATGGATATCAATTTTGAACTCAGGACGGTCGAAAACCTTAGGAGGAGCATAAAAGGAAAAATGGCACTATTCACATGTATGGTACTATTCACGGGTACGGTACTGTCTACGTTACTGTTCACGACACTGTTCACACAGACGGATCGATGATGTGGCATTGACCGATGACGTGGCATTGACTGATGAGGTGTCACGATCCTGTTGGACTAAAATTCTTATATACTATTGATGGTGACGTGGCAGCATATCAGTGGACGAAAAATCTCACGTACGGTGCATGCATCACACAGGATTATTTTCAACCAAACCGTGTTACTGTTCATCCGCGTGGTCACCGTGGACTGTTGACTGATGACGTGGCGCAATCCTGAGCGTCCAATCTGTTTTTAATCCGATGGCCATGATTTACTCTATGTATCTATAAAAAGGGGGCCTCCCCCCCTAATTTGATATCTCTGGATCCATTTTTGGGATCCATTTTCTGTAATTTCCTTTCTATCTTGTATTTTCTTCGTATTTTAATAAATTATCATTTTGCCACTAGTTCAATTATGAGTAGCTAATTTCCTTTCAAGCTTGGGTTGAAGGTGAAGTCTCAACATGTGTCATGGGCTTTATTTGGTAAATTTATTTTATTTTCCCCTCTAGTTTTTATGGATGTTTTGACTTCTCGTCGACAAATAATAATAGTCTTGTCTAGTACCGCCCTGGTTTCACCGGCTCCCTAGTACAAGGTTATTATTATTTGGCACGATAAGCCCTTAGCACCATATTGATTAGAGCGTGGTTCATGAGGTGTGGATTCTCCCCTCATGATTTAATTGGCATTAATACGGATTATTTCGCGCATGATGCATGTTGATACGGATCCAGATACCCAAGTACGTCAAATTAATAGATTTTCTCTTCAAGTTATTCTCGCCATTTCAATTCCAATTTTAGAATTTATTCTCGCCATTTTATTTAAGTTTTAGCATATTCCAAATCATTTCCACCATAAATCCAACCACCCATTTACACTACAATAGATTCGTGCGCTTGCGAGTACATTAAAATTTGAACAACACGTGGATGCCGCAATGTTTCTTAAAACTGAACTTAATCATTTATGAGTTTACATTGCCGTCAATTTTTAATTTGTCAAGACGGCTGTTCCTGGAGTATTATATCAGTACATGCTATTAGCTGAAATAACATCTTCTCTGAATTCTGCATATTATATGATACTGATACTTTAGACTGGACAAGTTACTGAAATATTCATTTTATGTTGTAGTCGTGAGGAAGATGCTTTATGTAGTAATTGAACTCAACGAGGGATTAAATGAAGTTACGCAAGTTGTGCTTATTTAAGCTTGGCATAGGTATAAAAATTGTTTCTCAACTGCCTCTTAAATATTCTGTTTGTATTTTTTCAAAATTAACAGATACAGTGGGAGCAAAAAAATAGTTATATTAAATCCCCAACCTCTAGATCTTTTTGGAGTAGCGCCAATATTCTTTTACAGATTCCAAATGTGGGCGTAGTTAGTTGGTGTAGAAGATGAAGATGCAATGCAGTTGGATACACTTGCAAAGGCACTTGTGTTTAGAGTTGGGTCGGTTGATTGACTTGCTGTACTGGCTGAAAATTGCTGGAACCATGACTCTGATGTAGGAGAAAATGGTCTACCATTTTCTCCTATTTGCTGCCGCGACAAAACGTTCATGTATCGTGTCGGTTGTTACGGCGCGTGGTTTGTGTCTGCTGCGTCTGTCGCATTTGGTCCCATTACATTACTACCACAAAAAATTTCCATGCAATGGCTTGAACAATCATCCAGCTGCTGTCTTGTCCCTCCTCATTTTTTGCACTTTCTAACATTGTGGCCTCGCTGACCACATCTGCTACATTTTCGTTGTTGTGGTTGTCCCATCTTCATTTTTTTAAGTGAACCTTTGGTAAGAACAACTTCCGGATCTTGTACCACTGTCTCTCTCCTCTCTAAAGGTTGCCTTGCTGGTTCTTCGGTGTGACACATTGCCTGCAACTTCAAAGTCAACTGGTGAATATCTGTAATTGCCACATTGTATGCGGCCAAACTTGATCCGGCGAATCTTAGCAAACTTCGACATGCTGCATATATTTGGCCAATACGAGCCTGCTCCATCATGTAATGTGATTTATTACAACTTATATCGGACGAAGTGTGAGCTTTTATCTTTGCAACTTTACTCCATCGAGAAAGAATCATCGAACTTGGAATTTCTATCATATTCTGAGCCTTGAACACAACAAATGAATGCGAGCATGGAATTCCAATTGTCTCAAGCAACTTGTAGGTGCATGATAAGGTTTTGATGGTCTCATTAATCATTACTTTCACCTCTTTTCCAACCGATCCAAACCGCCTAACCCTGTACGTTGTTGACATTATATCCCGGTCACACATTTCTGCAGTTAACAATGCTTCCTTGTCGATTTCTTCTCGTACAAGGTGAAACATGGCCCTTGTGAACTTTTCAGCTGCTTGCTGCTCATACATCTTTAAATGTGTAACCAAAACAGGACGTCCATCAGAACTGTTAAAGTCATCCTTCCCCTCTGCTTCCCTTTGTCGATCCATTAGTCGGTCCATTTGTTTAACAAATTCTATTAATCGGAGCTTTCTATTCACGTAATGGTTTAGATACGCATTCATTCCTTCCGACCTTTGAGTGCTTCGCATTCCCCCAAAAAACTTTCCACGCAAATAAGCCTCAGCCCACATATGTCTATCTTCAAACATCTTAACAACCCATTCATTTGCGGCAACATTATGGTTATCCACCATCAATTTCCATTTTCGGTCAAATTCTTCTTTTGTGTAAGCATTCATCATGCAGCGGTGGAATTTCGTTGTAAATTCAGGGTTTTGAATATTGGTTTGAGCATTTCGGAGCAAATGCCAGCAACACAACCTGTGTGAAGCTTCTGGAAATGTCTTGCTTATTACATTTCGCATTGCTTTGTCCCCGTCGGTTACAACTGTCCTCGGATGCTTGTTGTTCATTGCTGTCATCAATGTCTCTAACAACCATGTGTACGTGTGTTCTGTCTCATCTAACAACAGAGCAAACCCGAATACAATTGTTCACCGATGGTGATTTATACCCAAAATAACCATGAGAGGCTTCCGATATGCATTAGTCTTGTAAGTTGCATCGAATGCAATAACATCACCAAATAATGCATAATCTGTGCATGATCCGCCATCGCACCAAAACAAGTCCCCAAGTCTATTGGAACTAGTGATTGTGAAGTCATAAAAGAATGACGGATCCGAGCTTTTTCTTCCATCGAAATATGATAGGCATGTCTCAGCGTCTGATTCTTTCAACGATGCATGCCTTTTGGCAGCCAGCCTATTTTCAACATCCCTCCTATTATACCCAACCTTGTCGTAACCTCCTGATCTGTCAACCATACACTCGTGAATTTGAGATGGCTTCACTCCCACTTTATGTAATGATAAAGTTGCTGACAAGTCGGGAACCGTCACTCCTCTGTGAGACCTAATGTAGTGCACTAGCTGAGGCGGTGTTAAGTTGTGATTGTGGACGCGTTGAAGAAAACTACAAGCCCATCGGCGAGTATCTTCATTGTAAATAACTCGAAATTGTGCTCTACATCCCGTCCTTGTAACAGCCTTGGCTTCTCGCCCTCTGCATCTGTTTTCCATGTGCTTTGCAGCCCTGAATCCCTGTCGGCTGCAAATCCACATTCTGCCGGTGATATTCCCCTTGACATTTTTGCTTTTATTGTGTTTCTGAATGCCGAAGCCAACCATCCTTGCATATTCTTGGTAGCATATGCCAGCCTCCTCTTCACTTGCGAATTCTTTTGCTAACATTTTCGGAAGCGCACTCTCGGCCTCACTACGATCATCGGTACACTGTTGTTGTTGAGTATCGTTCTCCAACTGACCACTTCCTCCACGGTTGTCGCCTTCGATGTTCAACTGCGGTTCAGCCACCATTCCTGCCCCTTAATTGTTTGTCTCCACTTCATTGTGAGCCGATGCATCTGAGCTGCGTTCATCGTCGGAAGTTACATTAATCTGGTACTGCATAGCATCTTCGTCATACAATCCTTCGTCTGAATCAGTCATTGTGGTCATAGGTTCACCATCAGATAACATCAAATTTCAGGTGGTTGAGATATTTTCTTCCTCTGTTAAAATATTTATTGTTTGCAAGTTTATTCTTCTGCTTTCAGTACCTTCTACGAAACTTCTTTCAATAGGGTAGGCGGCACAAACGAAACTTCTTTCAATAAGGTAGGCGGCACAAAGAAGCTTCAAGTTGGTGTCTTTTCCCGCGTGCAAGGATTTTTAAAACGCGAGGGAGTCCTTCACTTACCGCAGGCCAGCAGTTCAGCCTCGTCCCTCGGCCACTAAGACATGTGATATCATTCCCGAAGAAAATAATAAATTGGGTAATTTTTATAAACTTCCCCTGAGATTTGAGGATGTTGCAAGTAGATGGGGAAAATTATTTTAATTTTAAAAGACCCCGTACCGTCAATCTGGGGTTTTTATTTTGATTGACTAATTGTTCACTTTGATTAGACAATATTACCCCTAATAATACTTTATAGACTGACACAACTAAAGTACAAGGGTTGAAACTTATGATGCGTAAACCATTGACTTTATTTTTTTACATTTTCGCCCTTTACAATTACAATTATTCACAATTTTATAAGTAATTCAAACAATTATTTTCACCATGATCAAGTTTTGGATATTTCCTTACAATATTAAAAAAAAATTACATATGTTAAAATGATTTTTAAAAATTATGCTAGTATTTTTCTAATAAATTTTATGCTTTTTCTCAGTCAATTCGCTGTGATTTTGTGTATGGCGCTTGCCGGAAAACGGTCACGATACATTTTGAATGGGTAATGACGGGGATTGATAGTAAAAGTTTGTATTTCTTAAATTTTTTTACATTTGACAACTCACTAATTCATGTGTACGTCTATTTCAAATTTGTTCTTGTTTATGGAGGATGTTGGAAAAAGGTCATGATGCATGTTGAATGGGTAATGATGGGAATGGCCAGTAAAAGTTCATGTATTGTTAGAGCTTCCAGAATCCATTAAGAGTATAGGGGAAGAAGAAATGCAAATTGTTTGTGTGTGTGCCGCTTGTAAGCCTTAAATTAATGTGCAAGCCAATGGTTATATTGCAAAATAATTATATATATTTTTTAAGTTTGAAATTTACTTTTTTTAAGATTTTAAAGAAATATCATAACTTGATCCTGGTTAAAATATTTGTTTTAATTACTTATGAAATTATAAATATTTGGAATTGTAAAGGGCGAAAATGTCAAAAAAATATAGTCAGTTCCCCTGACGCATCATAAGTTTCAACCCTTGTACTTTAGTTGTGTCAGTCTATAAATTATTATTGGGGGTAATATTGTCTTTTCAAAGTCAACAGTTAGTCAATTAAATTTTTAACTTACGGTACAGGATCTCTAACAAATAAAATAATTTGAACCCATGTACTTACAACAACCTCCAACCTCATGGGAGGTTTTTAAAAATTACCTTTAATAAACTCTAGCATTTTAGGGTGACCTTTAAACTATTTGGATCCGACTACCGTGCAACAGTTGCATGCTACCCCAAATTTTGTATTTTGTCAACTCACCGAATGAATCAATGGGTAAAGGGTTCAACGGCTACAATGTGTTTAATTGGTTGTATTAACACTTAAGTCCCTACTGTTTATTACAAATTCATAAAAGCTTCAAGTTTTTAATATTCACTTACATAACTTGTGGGGTTATTTTTAAAGTTAAGAGATGAAGACTTAATTTGGTAAAAAAAATGATTGATCATTGATCGTGTAAATACAATAATGTAATATCGCATAAAATGTTTAAACACATTTTATATTAGCCTTCATAGTTTATAAAATTATAAAATAAAAAATAGATTGGGCCACAGTGCAACAGTGGTACCGTGTCACAGTTGTACCTACCGTTGGATGTATTTAAATGACTGGGGTATGTTTGGTACATTATATCATATTATATTGTATTGTATTATGTAATGCACATGTATTAAATTATATTATATTCTATTACATTAATAGTATATTAATATAATTATAATTATATTATACAACGTTTGGTAAATGGTATTATCCTGTATTGCATTAATCATCTTAATTTAGTCAACTTATATTATTCTATATTTGTTATTAATTATATAAAATTTTATTTTCATATAAATTATTGTTAAATAAATATAATATCATATAGAATAATATTATAGTATAATTTATTTTAATCTTTTAGATTATTATAATAAATAATCAAACTTATTAAAAGACAATTTATAATTTTCTTCAAACTTATTAAAAGACAATTTATGATTTTCTCCAGAGAAAATTATCTATATATACAAATTTGTAACTTATGGTATGTATTCAGTTTTCTTATAAAATGTAGGGTAGTGTTGTGTAATTTATGAAAAAAGACAAAATTCAGTGGTACTGTTAAACTATTACACGATAGGTGGACCCTTTTCATGTGCCCTAATATGACACCAACTTCAAATGGTGCATTACTAATCCAAGGCGTCACATTAATACTTGCTTGCCACTTATTATTTGATGGCATTCGGTATAATGTGTACTTACTAACGGATGTTTAATGCTTCATCAACATTAAATACGTTGTGATGCCACCATGTTCAATTCACATGTTGTAACATCACCCATTTTTTGTTTCATCTACGCTTGTGCATTCCTGATTTGCAACTCTTTTTATTCCATATAAAACCACAACTATTCATGGACACTCCATATTTTTTACGTGAGTCACATACAACGTTTAACACTTACTTACTATTACGGTTTGAGGTTGTCAATAAGTAATATTACATTATCGTTACAGCAGCGATTACCAAACAGGCAGGTCGCATAACTGGCTTTCTGTTTCAGTTATCATCAATCATTTAGGTGCATCAACAAAGGATATGGGTCATTACATAATATAAATCAGTCTGCCTAAGGGAACTCAAGGAAAGCAGTTGCAAATGTGTTTGATCGAAGTTACAAAAGCACATAAATATATCATAGAAAACAGATCCAATGGAAATATTACACATTAATTGCAACTCCAATGGAAGTCCCGCAGCATATCGAAATCCAATGACATAAATCAGCCCCAATAACACCAAACACATCTAGTTGACTGTTTACGTTGAACCAATCTCCCTGATGAGTTAAAACAGGCAAACCCATGGTTAACATATTGAACCCAGTTCCTCATTACTGCACATGACTGTTGTCTTACTGACCTTTGTTAATATACAGGTACGCAAGTTGTAGGTTGCAGTGAGGATGGTATGCAGACCTTTCCAGCCACTTCGTCGAACCTCAACATCCAAAGAGGTGAGGTTGTCAAACCGAATCAGGGACTGCCTTTCGCATGCCCGCTTAAGTGCCTGCGGTTTAATTGGTTATTAGACAAACAACAACAATAACAACGTACTGTAACTTTCAAGTAACAAATAATTAACCAACTTGAGCCCTTTTGTTGAAATGCAAAATTTGGCCCGATTGTCCAAGGCTTGATGACATTCCTTAACAGTTCAAGCAAAACAATACATCTCAGCCTTATGATCAATACAAAATCCTAACAGTCATAACAGATGAAAAAATTGTATATCAATCTCTGTCTACCTATCTCTCTGCAGCGCCGCTCTGTCAAAATAATACTATGTACAAATCACATTCAAATTGAGGACAGCGGCGTAGGGAGAGTTTCATAAATTGTATAAATTTATGACAATAGATGTCGTCATTCATCATCCATATGTAACCTAGGTTAACAATCTATAATTCATTTCACATCACCATGTTCAAACAGCACACAAACCTTTATATCATCTTGTTGTGGTAATTGTTTTGCTTCCCTGCAAGGACTCAACCACCACCATTGTTTTTTGTTGGTGAAATTTAGGATCATGTTTCTGACAATCGCAATTTGACAGTGGAAATAATGACATTTTAAACTACTATATAATCCATTTACATGCAATTACTTACTTGCCCAGTTTAAATGTCAAACCAAACTTAAACTAAACTTTATACTAATTGCATGTGTGTGATCACGTTGTTACATTGATACAATATGTCACATTGCAAATGTTACCCCTTATATGCTAGTTTACAACCTCAAATTACCTGGTGCTGTAGATGAATATTTAGATGCTGCTATAGTATGAGAATGCTTACCAGAAGAACGCCACCGGATAAGATCAGACGAGCTGTTTTCGTGACACCCTCGATGAGGTTGCGAGCACGTTGTGGATCAACTGTATCCGATTCCCAATGTTGAAGATCTAAAGTTGCTTGCTGGATGGATTGCATCTCATATACCTCGTATTCCATCAACATGTTATCAACAATACGTATTAGTTGGAGATTTGGCACCATAATGATAGCACGATGGTGGTATGACATCCCTCGCAACGAGGCGAAGAGAACAACAAACGTCAGTGTGTTAAGAGTTGTCGACTGAATGATGAAGTTCGCTAGAGGATCATCTGGTTGTATCAAAACTGTCAGACAGAGTTCCGTCAGTGAAGGGCAACTACAAAACAGCTTCTCTGTGATTCGGTTTTCAAGATGGGTAATATATATTTGTAGAATCTTCAGTTGGGGAAAACATACACCATCCGGAGGATCTTCTAAGCGAAATGCAGTGTGTAGTCGAAGAACTTCAAGCGTCATCGAGCTGTACACATATGCAGGCAACTGCATGGGTGCGTACTGGATAATATCGATTTCCATCTCCAGAACATTCCGTATAATTGCCTGAGATACCTACAAAGGAAACCGATCCCTTCGTATAGCGTTGACACTCCGAAGCGAGAACGTATGTATTGATACGGGGTCCGTTCCAGCCATCACTGATTCTATGAAGTTGTTAAATTCATTCACCAGGTCAGGATTGTTGGCAGCAGCCCCCATGGGACCCCCATCGTCGAAGCAGAGGTTGCGAACTGAGGTCTATACATGCCTCCATCTTCGCGAAAGACTTGAAGTGGCCACTGCATCTTCGAGTGGTAGAAAAGTTAGGATATTGGACAGCACAGAATCAGGCAATGCACTGATCCTGTCTTCGGGTACTTTTTTTAGCACTCTTCCCCGTCTGATCAGCAGACCCGAACCATTTGATCTCCTCATCCTTAAGGCAACTCACCCTGGCCTGTGGGACCATTAAATACATTTAAATTCATAATATTCTGCTACAAAAATCAAACCATTTACACAGACGTTATTTAGATGTACAATGCAGGTTGTTAAATTCCCTTCCACACACATGGTCATAGTTAACATTTATAAATAATTGAAAGGTTTAATTAACCAGTTACAGTATGAATTGCATTCAAGCATAGATTGTTAAAAAATTAACTTTTTATTGACTCATCCTGCAAATTATATAATCTATTGCGGTCGTTGATTAATCAATTACAATTAGGTGTAGAGAGAAAAAATAATACAGACAAAAGTCCAGACATTGCACCAATTACGTAATCCTTTTAGTATTATTCCCCAACTTAAAATGATATATCCTAAAACCTTATCCTTTGTAAGCATCGCGATGAATTTCCCTAACATATATCAAACACAAGCCTTCAGTCTTTAGGTTCAGACTGATTAACAAAGATCCACCATTGCTAACTTATCGTCGTGAAAATAAAACAAATATGGCACATTCGCGAATGAACCAAACAATTCACCAAAAGGATAGAAAATAAAGATCCTTACCTAAGAAGCAATCGTCCCAGCAGCGGAATTTCCCGGTTGGGTGTCTAGTGGATTTGCAGGAGCGTTGTCGATTTGTTAAGTTGCAAAGGGAAAGTCGTCATATCCTGTAATCAAGTCCACCACGTCCTTCTGTTGATGTCAAACTAGAAGGGTTCAGTTGTCTAACGTAATATTAGGGGCAACAATGGGGAAAAAAAACACAAAAAAAATTTATGCATTTGTACTGGGAAATGTCGTCGTTATGTAGTGAGTTAATGCTTCTTTTGTTTGGTGGTTATGTTATTGGCCACTGGGCTGTACATTCCCGGGATGTGTGACTATATTGATCATTGTCACTCTCGAGATTGCGGCTTGAGTTCAATCCGTTATGAATCCTTGTGCCGTTGTGGCAACTGGCAACTGCCATGTGAACTTGAAATATTTGCTTCAGACAATTACTCGGTGCTTGAAACAATAATATTGTGGGCCCATTGTTTAGGTCAGTCGCTTTCTCACTTCCCTTGTCTTTCTGGATTGAACACGTTTGGATGGTCTTTCAATTCAACCTTTTTCATTGCCTCATTTGTCTCTTGTAGTGCTTGTCAACTTTATATCCTTCCATACGCGGCCGGACACACAAATTCCATTTTTTAGATTGCCTGGGGCCATGGAAGTATGATGACTTCGTTCGGCATGTGCGCAATGTGACTACAAGTTTTTCCATTTTCTAATAATATCCTTTTTTATTTAATATTATTTAACCATAAGCTTATCATTATATTTATTCTTTTTTAATTAAATAATAAATAAAAATAAAATAAACATAATCAGTAGTTAGCCTTACAAAGTGAGACCATTTTTTAGATTTTTTATTTTTGTTTTTTAATATTTTTTACACATACAGTTATTATTTAAACTAATGCTTTCATCAAATTAAATAATGTAAAATAATAAAAAAATCATTAGTAAAAAGTGTTAATAAATAAAAATATTATTTTAATTTACCCATAGGCTTATAATAATAAATTAGCTTATTTGAAAACTAAATAATATTAAATTTTAATAGTGTGTTACATATATTATGTATATTTTTTTTTTAAATAAAAAACCTCATTTTATTTTAATTAAGTCATGTAGGTGCAATGACCTCGTCCGAATGTTCATATTTGACATTTTTTTTGCTACGAGTTTATACGTGTTAATATATATGCGAATTAATATTTATATTAAATTATATGTTTCTCTTTGTACATATTTATTGATATATAAATTTTATATGTTTCTCTTTGTAGATTTGTCCCTGCTTTTGTAATCTTGATCTCAAGGTTTTACAAAATTTAAATTACTTACAAAAACCTAATTCACAACATGCATCTGCAATTTTTTAAAAAATATGTAATAAAATAGTAGAAGACAACATTTACATCTTGTGGTTAAAAACTTTTCAGCAACATGCAAATAACTCATGTCTAAAACTGTTTTCGTATGAATGGTTCCACCAATTTAGAAATCCATGGAATACTACGATACTTTTGATAGTAATATTATGATTAAGGTGCATGATACGATTATATATAGCAAAAGCCACGCATCTCGAAAGACAAATCGATGCACACATTGAACAATTGACAAATTTGTAAGTGGACCAATTTACTTAACGCAAATAACGTGATTTTTAACGCAACACAAGAACTTGTTCTAATCACTACAAAAACGATAGTGGCAACATCCAAGGGATATCTTGTACGTACGCTTCATTCGTCGACCAAAAAAGACAACAATAAAGTACAACATATATAAGTCCACATTTTCCCTACGTTCACATATACTACCAACGAAAGAGTATATAAGTCCAAATAAAGTTGATTAATGTAACGCTTGCCTATGAACCAAAATCGGGTGATGAACTCAAGTGGCGCATTGGGCAGTTCCATCAGCAGTCTCCACCATTGTTCCAATGCCGTTAGATTGGGATCCATGGCATTGATCGCCTCCCTGCTAGAAGTCAACAGTGTTTATACATACAAAAACTAAAAGATCAATGCCACTATAAATTTTCAAAAATGATGAATTGATTACCCCAACACGTGGATAAAATAAACCTATGCAAATTTACGATAATAACGACAGCCAATTAATTCAAAGCTTTGCAATCACAAAACTGCTTCGATGAAAATTTTTACCGTGGCCGGAGTTGGATTTACTAGCTTGCATGTGCACTTCCCATGTCCATCGGCCTTGCACATCGTACACCTGTACCTTCGCATTACGCCCACAACTTGGGGACGTGGTATAATGGGTTGTACAGCCGTGGTTGCTGCAGGGTTTTGGTCAAAATGGCCCACCGCATCCCTGACCACCAGGACATCCTCTCTGGTATGGCACAACTTCGAGGGGGGCCCAAGTGTTGGAGAGTGAGCAGCGTTAACAAAAATCGAACTACAACATGGAGACTGCAGCATCCCTTTATCATGGACAAGTGGATAATGTTAATCAACGCATCATCTGTGTTGACGTCCACCATCCGACCATCCCACGGGAGAACGACTTTATGATGGAAATAATGAACCGCAGGAGACTCTTTAGTCTGCAGCACGAGAGCTGCAATATTGCACAATCTGAGAAGAGTGTGCTGCATGGGCCTGATGGATTTAATCATCATTGCGGACCCCATGTACTCCAAGACAAAGGTGAATGGTGGAGGCGTTGTTGGCGTTACCGTCGCCATGTATTGGGGAAACTGAGATGTAGGTGCGAACTAAAAAAAATGACGATCAACTGCGATGTTCGTACTATGTGGTTATGTTAAGGTCAGTCGTCAATGGTGGCAATATACACCTTCGTTGATAATAATACGCATTACAGATAAAAAATTCATCCAACTATTTTGAATTTAGGGGGAATTCGTTACCAACGTAATATCGTCACTTCACTGATGTAAGTAATCCATAAATATATGGGTATTTTATATGGCCAGTGAGCCATTAGAAGGTAATTGTTTTATTTCTTTCGTTTAAACTTTCCAACCTTCAATTAACTGCTGCCTTTAAAAGAGGCTGGTTATAGCCTTTAGTCAACTTCCTACTGTTTACACACCTTGCCGTTGAAGATTTTGCACTGACAAACTGACAGTGACAACTACTATAGTGTCTGCAGTGCTTTTATGGTGACTCACGATAACGAAGCTTCCTGTGGGGTGAAATGCGCTGAATGTTATTAATTGCCAATATTCACAGCAGTTGCATTCTATCAGGGATATATTTTCCAGTCAGTGTTTTCTTGATGAAGGAACATGAGGCGGTGGGTTGTTTCCTGCTGATGGCCATGCATTTATGTAGTGGCTGCCGCTGAGTGATGCCGTCTGTCGCACCGGTGAAAGGACACGACACGAAGAACATCGCTTCACCCACGTGGCCACGTTGTCACAGAGAATGACCGTGTTATTAGCCTGTTTTAGTTCACTTTTGGAGTGCATTGAATCGACTTGACTAGCTAAGTTATAATCTGTAAGATACTGACTGCAGCATCAGCCGTTGGATATGGTTGGACGTGGAGTGAGAAACTACAGTATAAAATGTGATGGTGGGATGAGGGGAGACGTTTGTTACGGAATATGTACCATACACAAGTCCACATTGAAAATGTTCGTGCCTCTTTCTTCGATACCCCCAACACGTGGTATTACTTAAGGGCACGACTACAATGGTTCAGGTGCATTAATAGATCAGGTGATTAAAAAATTATAAAAAAAAATTTACACCGTTCGATGAAAATTCAAAGTAAATCAATGGTTAGATAATCGAAAAAAAAAGAAGCGGACAACGGGAGAGAGGTTAAGCGTGGGCCTTATCTAACAAGGGTTGTCAAATTGTTGTACCAATTACTACCTTTATCTCTGTTTGTGACGGCACCACTGTAGCAAACCGTAGCAGAACAGTAACACTGGTGATGTTAATTTATTATTGTTTTATAAAATATAAATTTAATTAGCTTTTAATATTAATGTGTTTAGGAAATACAAATAATTAAAATTTTATAATGTAAAACAAATTAATAATCACGTTACTAACTTATTAATATCTTGTATGATTTGTGAATTTCACAAAAAAATCCACAAATATTGATAGTTATCCATATCCATATTAAGCAGCTAAATTTGGAGATGGATGAATGTGGATATTATGGATAATTCTAAATATTTACCATCTTTAACTCAAAATAGAATTATAATTACAATTCCAATCACAAATTCATCCCAATTACAATTATTATTATTATTTCAATTTCAATTACAATTACAATTCCAATTACAATTACAAGTTTAATTTCAATTCCAACTACAATTACAATTTGCATTACCATTACAATTTCAATTCAATCATAATTATAACCATTGACTAATTAGATTGATGTACATAAACCTTGTTAATATTATTTTTGCGTTTGAAATAATATTTGTTATGTATGAATATTATTTCTTTAATAATATTCATATAAAAACACTAAAATTAACATTTAGGTAGGTAATCTACCATCTTAACTCTTAGGAAAAGTTCCATTTATCATCCTTTTGGGGCCAAAACTACCTATATATTATGTTTTACGCAAAAATTTCATTTCTAATGATGATAGATTGTTGTTACCATCATCGTCATCATCCGGACTTTTGTGTCGCGGCTACCAACTTATTCATAATTTTCATCTCAATATTAATTATGAAAGATTTGGGACATTGCATTTTGGAACTTGCGATATACAATTTTTAGGCATTTTTTTAAAATTTATTTAAAATCTGAATAGATCTGGCCAAATTCCCATTTGAGGCCATTAATTTTCCTTTTAAGCATACCTCACGATCCTTCTAAAAGAGACATTAAAATAAATGTAACCATATTTGAAATAAAACATGATGGCTATAATATAGTAATTATGGAGATCTTGCTTTGAATCTAAACAACTGCATTTATTATTTTTACAATATATTTTATCAATTTTTGCAAGATTATCTTATATTACTATATTGAACCAAGTTTCCACTAATCTAAAGTCATGGGTCCTCTATTTTATTGTTCATTACCTTCCCCTAATGACTTTGAGTCTATAAAGAGGTCTTATAATTCAAAACATATTAATAAATTATTGGGTCTCTACTCTTTAGACAGTGCTCGATTTCTTCACCACAAAAGGATCTCATTTAGTTTTAGAGTAGTTGGGACCTTTGTTCGAATCCTAACACCCACATTTATTTATTTTTTAAATGCATTTGATCATTTGTGCAAGATTATCATGTATTACTAAATTGAAACAAGCCTCCACTAATTTAAATCCATAGGTTCACCATTTAGTGATAGAAATAATAAATAAATTAACTAAAAATATTTTTTTTTATTTTTTAGGATTAGAATCCATCCAGTATATACATACACAACCAAATGTACATGTGTATGTATGTGTGTGTGTGTGTGTGTAACAATAGTAAGGTTCTATAAACTTATGGCCATTTAAATTAGCAAATGATATTCATGCCAATACTAACTTAGAGAATAAAGTTTTTATACTACCTCTCAGGCTTCTTCATTAACACTACTTTGAATTAATTTCTTCAATAGGTTTCATGATATAATTTCGAAGTCTCTTGCATCCAATTCTCGCTCTACAATCTTATGCTCTACATGATTCAATTCTTTATGTCAGTTGATTTGAATTCAGTTGCCATCCATTGAAAAAAAGGTTTCACTTGGAAAAAAAATTTAATTGGAATTAGGATGATATTAGTGTAAAGAGTCATTTTCTTTTAATTAATGACTTAATTGACTAATTTCAATCAGTTAAGTAGTTAATTCATTTGTTTTTTCAACTTGACGAAAAATTGCATTCATTATTAAGTTATTAAGGAAATGTTTTTGGCTAATATCATTAAAAGATATTTTCCAAAATATCCATATCTAATTTTAAAATTTTTATCTCTACATAAATAAAATTTAATAATTAACATTATTACCTATTTTTATAACTTGTGATAATATATTATTATTTTTATCTTTTTATTTTTGTAATTAAAATTATTTATCTTCGTAATTTATATGACTTTTTTTTAATAAAAACATCATAAATTATAATAAAATTAATTAACATATACTAATTTATAATATTCAAGGGTTGAATTCTACTGAATATACTTTAGATTATAATAATATATAATCTTATTTATGTTATAACATTTATAATTTATAAAGACACAAATATAAAAATACGAGTTTCAAATTTTGTAATTTAAAAAATAAATAATTTAGTAATTTTTCATAATTTTTTGCAGTTTGGTGGAGGGAAATATTCGAATCTGTCCAAAACTAACGGTTTTGCTGTTTTTTTTTTAATTGTTGCATAACTTATTCATTACTTCTAATTAATTAAAACAATTACAATTCATTTTCTTAAACACATAAAATAACATAAATTTTGGTCAAAATCATTCAAAATTAAAATTTAATTTCTTTCACAATATAATTTTATCCTAATTGAATTAATTAAATAATTTATTTTATTGGAAACATTTCTTACAAAATTTGTACCTCAGTGTTCACAACTTAAGACAATAAAAGCACAATTACAGTACTTGTGACATGCAGCATATTATATGTGACATGCAGCATATTATCTGTGACATTATTGAGCAACAGATGTGATAATGAGAGAGTAAGTAGAGAACTAGTGACATGGTGTACGCAACTTAGAACACAAACAAAAAAACAAGGGCAGTTGTAAATTGACCTGGAATAACCGGTTACTTTGCAATGCTTATTGTACACCTGTCAGAATTTAATTGACTTTATGTCATGCCATAATGAACCATGCATACACAGGGTGCATAGTAGGAAGACCCATGACTTAAATCCACACACGTTCAAAAGTTATCCCAGCATTTACATCCACAACCAAAAGTTCAAACTGGTTTATGGGAAGTAATCTGTCAATTGGGAAGCTTCCTTTGGCCTTCCACACATCAAGTTCATTGACTACAGTAGTGGAAAACGACAAGGGTATTGACGGAAAATCAAATTTATTTCAATTGTTTGTGATGAGACAGAAGCATTTGCTTATTAGTTAAAGTGACCGTTAATATCTTCCCGTTGTGCACCATTACGTGGAAATGTCCCAGCAATGAATGCGAGTTTAAATACCGCCTTCTATCGTCTTGCATCTATGAGGCTTCCAATATTCTTCCAAGAAAACCATTGTTCGCATGTCTTCGTCTAGCAATAGCACCAATAAAATGAGTAACAACCATGACGGTGGAGATCGTCGTAGGTGGATTAAGTTGAAAAATCGATATTGCAACTGTTATGATGGCCGGTGAGCTGTAATACGAATTTCTGAATCGTCAAAGAACCCACGACGGCTTTTATTTTGCTGCGACACCTGCAAGTTTTTTCATTGGTGGACTCCGGATAACGATGAATGGCACAGTCTTCGTGAGTATGTGCAGGAAAGGACAGGAGCCTACCGTCTCAGTCGCTTACATGTACTGGCCTGCTTTGTTGGGATCATTATGGCGAAGATAATGGCAAGAGCGTTGGTTGTGCTATACTTATGGTGGTTTTCGGTGAGGACCTCGGTCGATCCAAGAGTACCGAGGCAGTGGTTTTAGTTTCAGCATGGGTAGCAGTATGGTGGGTGTTAAAGTATAAATAGTTTCCATGTATATGTTTTAATTTAGAGCTGATCCGGCAATAAACAAGTGTGACCAGTAAATTTACATTGTGTTTTTTAAGGTATATAGTCATTGTTTTTGTGCATCGTGGCCTGAATGTGGGGCTACAGTGTTTGTTTTATTCACGTTAGGCACAAAGCATGCTGATCGTCGTGTTTGCTATAATTAGTAAGGGGATTGTTAGGGCTAAGAAAAATGAAATTATTGACCTCCCTGTCAAATATTCTTACTAGCTCCCATGCACTGTATCGTTGAAGGCATCTATTTTATTGTGCATTAAGGTGTTGAATGTGTTGAGAAACATACACTGTTAATTCAAGTCAGTTCCCCTTGGTTAGGATAGAACGAAGCATGGTTGCAAACTGAAATTGTGGCCGAAAAAGACGTCATATTATTAATCCACAAGGTGACAACGTTCTGGGCAGAGGGTGATATTTGTAAAAACCAAGCTGACAAAACAGGATAACACTATTGATGCAAGTCTGCCACACCAACAGCTAATTTTGTGACAATCTAGACGCTACCCCTTATATGCGATTACGAGGACAAAAAATAATAATAATAAGACCTTCGCTACCATTAACGAGAAAAGAAAAATGAGTTCGCTATGTGAGCATTTTTCAAATAAGTGGCAGCATCTAGAAATGTGCATCTTCAGTGTGGACGTCAATGGTAGCGCATGTGATTGTAGACCAACCGTGCCAAGCCGAACATGATGGACGCCTCGTTGGTCTCAATGTGAAGAGTGAAATTTGAAAGAAAGCTGTCCCAAGTGAGAAACACATCAACGAACGACGACGTAAACAGCACTTGGCACGTCCGCAATTCAAGATTGACCGCTATGTGGAAGTTCATGATCGGGTGAGAAATCTGTTCCACCTTGAGGAAAGCCATGGTAAAAAACAATGTCATTTTATAGCAAAACAAAAAAAATAAATTTGAATAACAGGAAAAAAAAATCCATACTTCCTAATTGGATGTGGACTGGAGTTTGGAAGCGGCAAATCGCGACAAAATTGCCGCAATTCAGCCCTTTTAAACTGAAACAACAACCGGATAACAGATATCCGTATCGAAGATGGAATCTATAAATGACCCACAAAAGAGGAATGAGGTACTGATTTAGAAAGCGATAATGGAGGTGCTGGGATGAGAAAGGACTGTTTGTACACCCAAATGAAGCTGCGTCCCTCAAAAGATACATTTTTGTGAAGTATAATTAATCGTGGACCATTATCAAACGGTGATGCGCCTGATAGTATAACCCCCTAAACCGAAGCTTCACCATAAGTACAATAACATGGGGGGAACTGAAATAATATGTTAATAGTCCTCATTAACAAAGTTGAACCATGAAGATGTATATTAAGTATATAACAAACGTTCAAAAGTTGTATGCTCAAGTGAACAGGTTGTACAAGTTTGGAAGAGGGTCACGTGGACGATTGGAAGGACGTTAACGCAGGTCAGAGAAGTGGACCGGCCATGGGATCATAATATCAGCACTGAAACATTTTACCATATTTCCCAATACATTGATCACAATTGTAAAAAAACTAAGCATCAAAGCAGGAAAGCATCGAACTGAAAAGATCATGTGCATAGAGAGAAGCGCCGAACCTGTGAATGCTCCTATTAGTTGGAGTCCCGACCGGAGACGCGACGTGCTGTACACAGCAACAACTCCGGGAATATGACTTCGAACTAACAGAAGGAAAAGTGAGGCAAACTTGTCAAAAGCAATGACAATCTTGTCATTGACTAAAATTATATGTGGACGATAACCAGCGAGTGCTAGCATCTTAGGCTGTGTTTGGACGTGTGCAAAAAGAGGGAGATAACTTTTGTGTTAATTTTAATTAATAGTTAACACAACCGTACATAAATACCGTAATTTATCAACCAGGCAAAGCTTACCTTACATATAATGTAACAAACAACCAATTGAATATAGGCCATTGATTTTGATATTCCTTAAATCCAACGTGGCCATGTTAATTTTAACATAAAACAAAATACAGGTGAAATATATAGTTATAAAAAAATTTAATTTTATAATCATATATTTACTTATTTTTTCAAATACGTCCTCATTGATGTTTTATAATTAAATGATTTTTTCATTAATCTTTTCTACATTTATTTTTAAACTTTATACATTTTTTTCAATATTTTCATAAAGAGTTATATGATTATTATATTCATTCAGGTGCATTAATTTTGAATATATTTTTGCACTTACATTTATAATTTCTTGTCTCTCTTGAGATATAAACTAAAATTTTCTTCTAACACACACACACATTCAATCTATTTTCGTTCTTAAATACATATCATCAATGCCATCACACAGATTTTGTAATCGAAGAAATTTAGTATCATGATTTATAATAGGCATTATATGTAATAAATATCTTATAAATCTAATGAATTCTGAAAAAGATGGTACAATGAATAAATTACAAAAGCCTCTAATAAAAAGATTCCAATTATTTGATCGTATTAATGATTCAAACATGTGGAGAAATAATCAATTAAATGATATAGAAATGATAAACAAAATATTAGCAATTAATAATTTCAATGAAGGAATATAAAATAAAATAAAAAGTTAAGAGATCAAGTGATCAACTAAGTTAAGAATTTAATAAAGATAAACAATTCATAAAAGACTTCAACATAAAAAATAATGATATATTAAACCCAAAGATTATTAATATAATGAATAAAAATTCAATAGATATAAAATTTAACAACTTATAGATTCAATTAAATAAAATAGATAAAATTGTTGAGCAGTTTGATACTAACTTTGCTATAAATATAAATGAAGAACTTCAAAAAAACTTGAAATATTGCAGTTTGGGTGCAAACAACCTGGAGTATAAACAATCTGGGGTATAATGTAAAACACTAAAACTTATTGACTTTTTTAATAATTATTATCTTTTCTAAGGGTTTAAGAATTTATAACTGTAACATACAACTAATGTAACATAAGCTTTGCCTATCAACCGTATTAAACATCCATGGAAATGTATTGAATGTTATTAGTAATCGTGAATTAGTTGTAGACGATGCGTGAATGAGTGGAAGCAATAATCAGGAAATGCATACTACAAAATAATGGCCAACGTATTGGGAATCACATGAAATTGGCGCTCGGAATGGGAATTGTACACAAGTTTAAAAATGAAATTTTCGTTTGAATAAATGCAATAACAATAACAATAGTATTGGGTGTAGTAGTGGAGAAAACATAACACAAAGAATAAACCATGATGAGAAGGTGACTTACAACAATGGGGAAAGTAACCGCTTTAAAATTGTGGCAACGAATATTGGTTTTTGTCACCAACAGTAAATAGAAGCAAGATTAAGTAAAAATTTTAATAACTTTAATCAATACTGTAATTTCATCGACAAACATCATGTTCTGTAAATTGAACAAAATCAAAGAAAAGTAATGTCATTTTTAAACTTTCATGACGTTAGTTAAAATTGGCTGAATTATTAAAGAAAAATTCAATAATTTTTAACCCCATAAGATATTATAAATAAACCATAATATTGTTAATACAGTTTAGTTGCGACCAATTTTTAGTATGGTCTAAACAATTCTAAAACTGTGACGAAGTAATTGGTTGCAATGTGTATCAGTGGAGACAAATGATTTAATATTTTCCATCCATTATTTTCATCGCAATAGAAGTTAGTACATGTGACCTGCCTATAAAGCGGTAGCGTATAATTTTTTTATACTAACATAATGTGTCCAACTTTTAGTGTTTAATTGTTTAATTTTATGGTCACTAATTTAATGTTGTCGCGAATTTGATAATTTGTGTCATTTAATTTATGGGGGCACATAAACATAATTGTAGTAGTGAACATTATAATTATAAGAGACTTAGTTATGGTGGAACATTGCTTCCATGGGATGGAGTTGCACCTACCCATCGGATCAAGCTATAGTTAGAGATCTACTGGCTAGGTAGCTGGATCTAGCCATTGGATCCAGTTCTGGTGACCATTGTAGGGAATTATGCACATGGCTGGATGCAGTAGTGGTATGATACTAGTGTGCTACCATAGTTTTCCCCGTAAAGATGTAATAATTAGAATAGTTTGAAAGGAATATTTTTTTTCCAATTATATGATGTAGGTCCCCCACATCTTATATTTGTATGTTAACATAGGGCAAAACGATAACATCACTTAAAGCAGCCAGTTTCATAGATTGATATTTCCAATTTTTCTTTTAAGTTGACCTTATATTCGCAGAGGTAATATACAAAATTACGAATCTAATTTTTGTGATCATAGTATAAATAAGTACCCGCGAAGAAATATGTCTTGTACAGTAAAATTACTGTTATAAATAACAGACAATTTGTCACTTCATTATAAGTATAACATAGTACACTCAATTTATTTCGTCCAAACTTATTGAATTATAGTGATACATTCTTAACTGTTGCAGAATAAAGTAATTTCATTCTTCAACAAAATGTTTATTTTTTATTGAATGTAATGTAATATCTATTTCCAATATTAATATCATG
>VKKW01000577.1:0-43298 GCA_018350135.1 Citrus trifoliata | reverse complement strand
TTAATGATATAATATATTTTCCATCATACAAGTGAAAAATCATATCAATATACATTCCAAACTACAACAGTTGGTGTTTACCAAACGCTTTACTATTGTTCCTTTTAAGCTACAGCTACCCAATCTCAATCTCAAATGCACCCTAAATAATTAAATTTTAATGAATCTAGTTTTTAATTAATTGATACGTGTCTACGTGACTGCATTAAGAATAAGCAAAACAAAACCAAATGAGCCACAAGAAGCTCATGTCTCCTTTAGTTAAATGTTCCGCCCTTATAGTCAAGTTCTTCATCGCATGCGAAGATGAATTTTCACATTATGATTTTATCTATTTTCTAAAAGATAGATCTTAGTTTGTGGATACCGTTAAAATGTATGCATACTAGGATTAATAGGCAATTAGATAAAAGGTGAAAATTAAAAGATCGTGTGAAGTGGAGAATACTATGAGAAGCATAATGTCTATGTCCATTACGAAATTTTTAGGAAGGCATAGTTGTACTTGCATAAATATGGTTAGAAATAAGGTAAATATATCACTTTACCATAAGTATAAAAGTTAAATGTTGATGTATACTATGAGAAGCATAATGTCTATGTCCATTATGAAATTTCTAGTAAGGCATAGTTGTACTTTCATAGACATAGTTAGAAATAAGGTAAATATGTCACTTTAACCATAAATGTTGATGTATAAATTTAAAACTTATGTATAAAAGTTAAATTTTAGGTTTCCAGTAAGGTAGATTTAAAGTCATCTTTGAAGTATGAACATAAGCGGATTCTTGATATTTAAATTGCTTAAAGCACCTTGATGTTTAAGTTGCTTAACATAAGTGATAAGTTATAATACGGAATACGGTTTAAAGAGTTAGATATTAATGAGTGTGAATTTTACAATTTTAATCATGGTTCTACAATTATAGAAGGCAACTGTCCTATGTTCATTAAAAACATATAATGGTAAAGTTAGTGGAAGTGAATGAAGATCACAAAATTTGATTATTTAAGAAGTTGGGAGGAAGTGTTGATACTTTAACTTCTTAAAATGTTGTTTTTTAATTTGTCGTATAAAAATGTTAATATTGAACAGCAAACTAATGACAGTTCACTCCATAATTAAAAATCATAAATGAATTAATTGTAGAAAACCATGGAAAGTAACTTTCAAGAAGATCGGTACTTCGTATAACTACTTAGTTTAGTTATGATTTAGGGTTACACAAAATGAATGTGAAAGTAGCCTTCGTAGATCAACGTGAACAACTTCTCAAATAAAGAAAAAAAAAAAGAAAGATATAACGTTGCATATAAAGAAGTTTTATACAAACTTAGTTAATTTTTTCCCAAACTAGTTTAAATTTTATTATACTATAATTTCCTTTGGATTTTAATGTAAATACTATTGATCAATGTACGTATCTAAAAGTCAATGGGAGTATGTTTATACTCATGAATACGTATTAAGTTCATATTTATGAGCCTGTATATTGACAATTTTGTTTGCTATTAATAATGTTGTATGTTTGATAAAATTAAGAAATTTTCCTTCTAAGAACGTTGAAATGAAATGTACAAGAGAAATAACCTACGTGATAGAAATTTTAATATTTCTAATTAATCACGTGGATTTTAGGGTTATCTCATAATGTATACATTATAGAGTTTTTGAAAGATTTAGAATATAATTGTTTCCTAAATGATTGTCCTTATTTAAGGGATTTAAATTTCGTCTCATGCAACATTAAAGAATTAAGCAAATGAAAGTTTTTTTCTTACGAGTATGTTATAGGAAGCTTAATGTATTTTTCAAGTCTACAAGATCAAGCAACAATTTTGTTTTGATGCATGGTGTAGATTTAAAGTAATCCAAAATTTATGAATTATGACTGCGGAAGCTTAATGTATTTTTCAAGTCTACAAGATCAAGCAACAATTTTGTTTTGATGCATGGTGTAGATTTAAAGTAATCCAAAATTTATGAATTATGACTGCGGAATTTATTTTAGGATTTGGGTTGTCAACCTTATTGCCAAATCACCGAAACTTATTGTGATTATGCTGCAGTAGTCTTCTTCCATTATAATGATGAGTACTTTATAAATACTTATTTTAAAATACTCAGTCGTTGGCGAAGAGATTCAGAAAAAATGAGTGTCAACAGAATGCATAAGCATTAAGCTTATGAATATAAATTTATTAATACCTTTTCTTATGAATATACACCATTACTTATAACTACACCATATAAGACCTTTTCTTTCCATACACGAATATTTAGATATTTATTATTGTTTGATAGTCTGGGCTCAATTATGTGTTTTTAATAATTCTTGTTTCTAAATATTCGTGTATACATATGACTTTTAATTAGGGGTATTCAAAATCCAATCTGATCTGCTCAATTTGTCTGATTCGTGAAAATCCGATCCGTGGATTGGATATGGATTGAAAATTTAAAAATCCGCAGTCGATGAATTGGATATGAATTTACTTTTGTAAATCTGCAAAAATCCGTGAATCCGCAAAATAATTTATATATATATATATATATATATATATAATATTATAAATTTAATTAAAGAATATTATAAATGTGACAATATATAGTTACATAAACACTACAACATATCTTAGTAATTACCCAATAATAATATAAAATAAAAAATAATTAAATAATCAAATATACAAATATACAAATATAATCAAAAGCCATTTTCTTCCCCGAGTCCATCGAGCCACTTCACAATCACTGGTTCCAACCAAACAATTGCACTATCACAACCTTTAAGATCACCACACGTACTTCTCCTGGTTCCCATCGTTGACGGCTCCGTAATCACCACTTTTTGACAAGTACAACAGCCCTAGTGAAGGATCAGATTGTGTTTAGTTTCAGAAACTTCGTCATTTCAATTAATTGTGACTTTATTTGAACAATTAATTTCGGTGTTATATTAATGTATTATCGTAACTTTATTTGAACAATTAATCTCGCTGTGCTATATTTTGAAACTTTGAATGTGTTATTTTAGTTTTATTTAAACAATTAATTTGCTTAAATTTTATTTAATTTTAAATTTAATTGGTAGTAAAATTACTCTTATATTTTTATTTCATTAGTTCATGGATTCGGGAGAACTAAAAAATTTTCATTCGAATACTAATGCGCAAAATGGTGGATTTGATATGAATTAAGTTAAATCCGCATCTGATCCGCAGACGTATGGATTGGATATGGATTGAGTTAAATCTGCATCCGATCTGCAGATGTATGGTTTGGATTTTGATTGAGTTTAATCAATGCGTGGATTGGATTGGATTGAAAAATTATAATCTATAAAATTGTGGATTGAATATGAATTGATGTTCAATCTGTTAAATCTGATCCGTGAACAGCCCTACTTCTAATGTCTGGCAACGTGAATACTCTATGATAAAGACGTTACGGGACCTTTATAATTTCTTGCTTATAGACCATGTTAGGTCATGAAATACTAGTGTTGTGGTACATGGAAGGGAGCATGTGGCATATAATGACATACAACTGTGATGACTCGCACAAAAATTATAAACAATGGTGTTTTTTATTATAACCTTTTAATAAATGCGCGCTAATGTTTATTAAACCATTATGAAAAATATCATATGGACTAGGTGGGAGAATGAAAAAATTTAACAGCCTACATGTTTTAATCATGGTCCGTATTGATATATTTCATAGCTTTAATAAATAAGGATATAAATTATATGAGAAGTTTATTTCTTAATAAGATTCAACTTGGATAGAAAGTGAGTCATAAGTGAAATAAGAAAGTCTTGTCCTCTTGTTACCTTTATAAGAAACTTTATTCCATGATTAGGATTACACCCAAAACATTTTACGTGAAAATCAAAAGAATCTAAGAGAGAGAAGCACAGTTTCCTTCTGCTGTCATATATTCAACAATCGAAAGCAGCTTTGGATTAAGGTACATAATTATGTTTAATGCTGTGTGAAATCATGTTATTCGAATTTCCTGTATTATGTTTTGTGATTGATTATTTAGCATAAATATTAAAGTTTATTTTACAAGCAGTACTGCTAAAGTCCAGCCAGGCAGGGGTGGGTATAAAACCCATAGCCCATGGCATGGTTCAACCCAAATCCAAATCAAATTAAATGGTTTGGATTGAGTAAATAGTGAAATGGGTTGTGTTTAGGTTTTTTATATTAAATTATCTTAATAAGATTTGGATTTAGTTAACCCATTTGACACAATTGATCATATTTTTTTAAAATTAATTTTTTAATAGTGCAGCTATTTGTACCCTTAAAATTTATTTTTTAAACCTACTTTCTAAATGAACCTATATTAAAATTTAAAATTAAAGATATTGCTCTATGCGACTTTTAAAGTACCAAAAATACCCTAATATTTTATACTCAGTATAAATTTTCATCTCTTCTTCTTCATTCTTATTTTCTTCTCAAACACTAATTATTTGAAAATACAAATTTATATATAGCATTATCAATATTCAAAATACTATAGGCTTGGCATCGTAGCATGCCAGTATGAATCTTATGAAACGAATGCAAATGCTATATATGATCTGTTAGAAATGAAGGACCTTTCTTTGGAGGTGTCCTTTGCAATTGGTTACCTCAATTAAGAATAACTAATTTTTATGTCAATTTAATTTTTCCATACCACCTTGATATTTCATAAATATTTTCATATTCTTGATGATTCATGAGATAAGACAAAATAGCATATACTAATAAATTTAAATATTAGTATTAATCATGCTTCAAAAGATATTTAAATTTGATATAGAAAAAAAAAAGGAACAACAGATTAACAGAGTGACCAGTGAAGCAAGTGTAATTTTTTTAATTTATTATAATTATAATTACATTGTATTTTGTACTTATTAGTATTTTTCTTTATGGGTATTTTTGTAATATTGAATCTACAAATAAATGGGTATAAAAACTTTTTTATAGGTTCAAACAACCCCACCCTTTTTTAGTTCTACAAATCCTAACATAAAATTATATATTTCCCAAATTACTCTTGCAACAAATTTATTCAAATTAGGATTTTATAAATTAAATAAATAACGTGGATTATAACTGTTATGTTTACCGCCGCAACCTTGCCAACATAGCGGAGATGTGGTCATATGTTGACGAATTATATACTATTGGATTCCAAATTTCCGTTCTATGCAAATATAGTACAATTATTGGAACATGAGAACTTATAGCTGTGAAATGGCCACCTACAAGGGAAATTTACAAAAATAGTCACAAAATTTTAGCATTTCTTAACTTTAACCCTCTCAAATTATTTCTATCAACATTAGGCAAATCACTAAATTGTGGACGAAATTACCCTCATCGTTCTCACGTTTCTCCCAAGTCAAATTCCCCCCCTTAACCAAAATCTCATCACCGGAATCCCGTATACATCGCTGGCAGCGTAGATCGGCAGCGAAGGAAGTTGTCGGTGGCTGAAACAAGCTAAATCACGCTGAAAATCTTCGGAGATCTCCAAAATCAAAGACAAAAATTGGAAACCCTAGGTGAGTTATTGAAAACTCGTTGTTGTTGTTGTTGTTGTTTGGGCTGTTGTTGTTGTTTAATGGCGGTGGTGGGTGAGATGCATGTGGGTAGGGGTGGGCAAAATTGGGTTCAAGTCGGGTTCCAGTCAACCCGATCGAGTTTCAGGTTATTCGGGTTAGACAAGATTCAATCCGAACATAACCCGAATTATTGACCCGACCCCATTCGGGTTATGTTCGGGTTGGATCGGGTTGGATTTAAAACAGGTAGGATTGAGTTCGGGTCAAATCAGGTCAGTTCGGGTCGGTTGAAATCGGGTCAATTCGGGTCAAATTCGGTTAATGCAATTTTGAGCTCTTTTGTTTTCTTATTATTGTAGTTTTTATGAAAGTTTTAAGACATTTTTCTTAGTTGTAGTCATTTTTACTAATTTTCAATTGAAAAAAAGAAAAGAAAATGTTATTAAATCAAATGAATAAAGTTAAAATGCTATAATATGATTATTTTCCTATTGGTTTGGAGGGTAGAATTAGGACTATTATTTGCTCAACCAACAAAATCCAAAGTTTCAAACTTAATAAAAGTTAAAACTAATACAAACTTATAAAATCCAAAGCACAATTTCCAAATATTAGTCTTTAAAAGTTTGAAACACAAACTCACAAAGTCACAAAATTAAATTGTTTAGAAACATAAATCACAAAGTTCAAAGTTCAAACATTAAAACTAAATAAGCTTTCTTGGTTCCTCCACCTTGGTTCCTCCATGGCTCCATGCAAGCACTTTGACAAGTTCTAAATTCAAATTTTTGAACTCCAAGTTCAAGTGTCGATTGCCTAGAGAAAGATTGAGGAAATGTACAATAAATATTTTTCTTAAACCACGTTCCAAATAAACAAACTCAATTCATATAAAAAATTGAGCAAATAAACCAAATTCATAAGGTTACGCATCAAACACAAATACAAATAAATAAATCCAATTCATATCTTTAATTAAGCTAAATGAGTGTTACAATCTTTCTAATTTCTATTATATCATTATAAATTTATAATTACAAATAAATATATATGTTTACCAAATTTTTCAATACACACTTGATTATATCTTTCTATTAGATCATGCTTATTTTATGGCATTCATCACCAAATCAAGTTAATAATAATACTAGACAATAATCACATTCTATCAACTTCAACTTGTCTAACTAAAACAATTACAAATTAGACTTAAAATTTAAAACTATAACAACTATAATTATAGCTTAAATTACAACCAAATACTAATAGTACTGTAATATCAAATTATGAATAATAATATATATTAAAATTTACCTTTCAAACATCCATAACACCAATGTCGGCGCTCACCGCTTCCACTGTCGAAGCTTGCGATCTTATAAACTCTATAAAATCCAAAAAAAATTAATAACTCAAGTACATGACTGCAGGTAGATATTCTATATAAAGTTATAATGCATTTTAAATATATTATGTATTTAATGTATGATAAAAAATTAAAAACATTACATTCTTGTAATTCCATATGAAACATTTGCTCCTTGATAACTTCTTGGAGGTTGTAGACGAGATTGGCAAAAAGTTTAGATTGCAGCCAATTTTCAGTGCATATCAATGCCTCAACCATGGCCGGGGTTAAAGAACTCCTCGACTCATCAATAATACGATGCCCGGTGCTAAAGGCAAACTTAGATGCCATTGTAGAAACAGGTGAAATACAAGTATGCAACCCAAGAGGGGGGTGAATTGGGATTCTAAAAAATTATTCAATTTATTAAGAAAAACTTAATGCAAATATAATCTAAATTCAAAGTAATGACAAATAAGTTGATCACAATATAAAAAGGATAAGGGAAGAGAGATTCAAACTCGAAGATTTTTACGTGGTTCGGCCAACCTCGCCTACGTCCACGTCTCCAAGCTTTTCGGGCTTGAGGATTCCACTAAGCAAGCCTCCAAGGCTTCAAAAGCTTACACTTGACTTCCAAGGTGTCAATAACCTTTACAACAAGAGATTATCCCAATCTCTTTAACCTAAGTATATCCCAACACTTACAATCACTCAAAACAAAAGATTTCAAATTTGTTTTGCCTCTCACAATATATAAGATTATACAATGATACCCAATATGTGAATAGATGAAGCAAGAATGTGTTCTAAGCTCTATGAAGATTGTATTATCGAATATAAGCTCAATGGTCGTGTTGTGATCAATCTTGTTTGAATTTGAATGAGCTTATTTATAGATGGAACTGAAAAACTAGCCGTTATTCACTTTTTGCTCACTATCGGATCACCGTTAACGGATGTCGAATCGCCATTTGACTGGTCAATATGACCGTTGGGCTAAATTTTCAAATTGTCGGATCACCGTTAACTGATGTCGGATCCCCGTTAGTGTCCAAAGAATTCTGTTTGTTGTCGGCAAGCCGTTAACAAGAAGTCAGATCGCCGTTAGTGTCCAGAGACTGACCTTCAATTCTGCTCGTTGTCAGCGAACCGTTAACCAGATGTCGGTGAGCCGTTTTCTACAGTAACTGCTACAGTGTTTTGTTTTTGCAAAATTTCCGTTTGACCTAAAACATTGTAGCTTTTATACTATGGCTCAAAAACTTCATAAAAACTTGTCAATTAGGTCTTTTCTCAGGATTTCAAGCAATGCTTGTTATCATTACAAAATCATAAACCTTTTTCAATTTGAAACTATTAATATGAAATTGATCAAATATAAAGCCTTTATAAAATAAGAATGATGAAAAATATATGAAAACTATTTTGAGCTCTTTGAAAGACTAGTATATTTTAATCACGTTTGTTATCATCAAAATCAATTAAAGAAATATTTAAGTTAACAATCTCTCCCTTTTTGATGATGACAAACTGTTCAAGAAAATATTTGTACAATTTTGCTCCCCCTAAATATGTGCTCCCCCTAAGTAAAATATTTAAGTAAAATGTGCCCATCAATTTATTAACTCATAAAAACAATTTAAAATAGAACAGATTTAGCTAGTAACATATCTCCCCCTTCATCATAAAAAAGAAATGAGCGTGAGAAGATTAAGAAAAGAAGTTCAGATATTACCCATTTTGGAAAAATTTTGGCAGAATTTCCCCTTAAAGATGAACATGTCCTCAACAAAACAAATAGTTAAGAACACTTCCATATAGATATCCCAAAATTTTCAACCAACCTCCATTCCAACAATCAAACACATCATCAATAAAAGCAAGAGCAAAAAATAACCATATCATCAAAATCAACTCAATCATAACTGAAATCCACATATCCAAAAAGCATCATAAAAGCATCACACACACAATCAAAATCTAAATGTCATAATAAACTACATGAAATGAGTAATGTTTGTGCGAAAACCAAATGGACAGAAAAACTAAGACGGCGGCTAAGAAGAGGAACTGCCGGGGTAGTAGCCAAAATAACCAAGAATGCGATGCTGGCCAGCCAGTAACTCCATCTGCTGGTCTAAAATTTGTTGCTGAAAGGTTGCAAAGTCAGATTGAAGCTGCTGCTCCTGGTGAGACAGAACATCCACTCTGTCGAGAAGCTGCTGAAAACGATCCTCAGGAACAGCTGATGCTGCAGGAGGCATAGCAGGATCAGCTGCCTCGTCATCCTGTGAGAATGTTGCGGCTGTGGTAGGAGCTGCTGCTGCTTGAATAGCTGCTGCTGCTGGAGTAGCTGCTGCTCGGCGAGGGGCACGTGATCGAGTGCCAAGACGAAAGTCTGGTAACTCCTCCTCAGAATAAACATCGTTAAGCATGCAGTTATCATCTGGAGCTACCAAAGTATCCTCAGTCTTAGAGGAGGATACCTTGACCCACTGGTCTTGCTTCAAATGAAAGCCAATCCCTGAGATTATTTCCCTTCCTAACTATTTAGTCTCCACAAAAACGGGTTCGGTCAAAGGAACGTGAAAGTATTGGAGAATCTTACTATTAATACTGCCATAAGGAAGTGATCTATTGGACACAGTAGTAGTGGAAAGCATGTGACGCACAATTGTGAATGAAAGATGCACTTGCCTTCCTCGGATGAGAGAGTCAAGTAAACCAATATCCAACCTAGTTACCTCATCAGCATGTCCATGCCTAGGTGTAATCATGTGCTTGAGAATACTATGAAGATTACGAACTTGGAAAGGTAACAATTGAGATCGAAAGGGCAACGAACAATATCATCAGAGAGGTCACGACGTCTACAGATATTCCTAACACCCTCATTGTGTCTAAATTGATTAAAGTGAAGCTCTTTCCTAGCAGTGTACAGGTTTAACCCTTCACAAGATAGTCCAAGAATACGATCAAGTTCGAAAGTATCAAATTCAATCATAACACCTCCAACATGTGTTACAACTCTATCCTTTCGATTTGCAGAAATCTCCATATTACAGTAAAACACCCTCACTAAATTTTCAAAAATACGTTCTTCAATGCCTAGAGCTTCATCCCATTATCTAAGCATTTGAGGCACAGATCTACCACAAATAGTTATATCAGAGAAATCATCAATATCCATATAAAATGAGGGAGTTACCGGTTTTTCCATGAATTTCTCATGAAATCGTTGAGTCAATTGACCATTTGGGAAATGCAGGCCGTCAAAGTCTTGAGTGAAAGGCCTGAAGGAGCTGGGATTGCTTGGAGGAGCTTGCTTAGTTCGGGCACGTCGTGGTCGTAAGGCCATAGATGAGTTTGGAGAAAACTTAGGTTGGTGGAAATGAGTTTGAGAGATGAGAGAGTGATTGAAAGTTGAAATGTGATTAAAAAGAAAAAGAAATTTGGGTCAAATTTGAGCAAATGCGGTTTGGCTGATTTTAGGGTTTCAAGATGGGATTTTCAAATTTTAAAGAAAAAGAAGGTTTTTGATCGGTTAGAAAGGTGTTAGAGATGATAGAAATCGTTTGTAATGCTTCGATTTAGTGAAAAATGGCAAGAAAAATGATGGATTTTAGAGAGACGAACTGGTACAGTCACGGGTTAGAGTGAGAGAGAAAGAGAGGGAAGGTGAAATGAGGAGGAAGATGAAGGACTATTCAATTAACGCGTGATAACGACAAGCCGTTATGGAGATATCGGCAAGCCGACAGCGTCCAGAGGGTTCCCAAGGATTTTCATGAAATCGGCAAGTTGTTAATCAGTTATCGGCTAGCTGACAGTTTCCAAAATACTAGCCATAGTTTCTGCCCGAAAACGGTTAACCTTCTATTGAATTAACTGCAATCCGTTTTCTACAACTTATGATTTCGCACATTTATTTTAGTATTTGGCCAACAATCAAAATATTTTAAGACCATTCAATTGATCCAAATTGTTTTAAGTGCCAATTTAATGCATAATTCATGAACATATATTCCAACACTTAATCATACATATTCAGAAATACACATACACCACATGTATATTATGATTGAGTATTCCATAGATATTAAGGCATCAAGTCATAAATCAACCAATGTTAATAGACTCAATAGCATGAGTAAAGATGTTAATGTGAAAATTTCATCATCTCAAATTCATGCTGAATTTTTTAAAATTGTTCTTCGCAAAGAGGTTTTGTGAAAATATCGGCAAGTTGATTTTCCGTAGAAATAAAGTCTAATGCAATATCTCTCTTTTGAACATGATCTCTCAAGAAATGATGTCTTATTTCTATATGTTTGGTTCGAGAGTGTTGAATGGGATTCTTTGAAAGATTTATAGCACTAGTATTGTCACACTTAATAGGAATTTGCTCTAGGTTTATACCATAATCTCTAAGTGTTTGTTTCATCCAAAGAGCTTGTGCACAACAGCTTCCTGCAGCTATATATTCAGCCTCGGTAGTTGAAAGTGCAACAGAATTTTGTTTCTTACTAAATCATGAAACAAGTGCGTGACCTAAGATATGGCAAGTTCCACTAGTGCTTTTTCTATCAACTTTATAATCGGCAAAGTCCGTATCCAAAAAGCATGTTAGATCTATATGAGTTTCTCTAGGATACCAAAGTCCAATATCTACGGTTCCACTCAAATAACGAAAAATTCTTTTAACAGCAAGTAAATGTGATTCCTTAGGACATGATTGAAATCTTGCACACAAACATACACTAAACATGATATCGGGTCTACTTGCAGTCAAATAAAGTAAAGATCTGATCATACCTCGATACATCTTGATAGCCACTTCTTTGCCCTTTTCATCTTTGTCGAGCTTGGTGATTGTGCTCATTGGTGTATTTTTGGTCTTTGAGTAGTCAATGCCAAATCGTATGAGTAGATCTCTTACATACTTGGCTTGGTTTATGAATATTCCTTCCTCATTTTGTTTTATTTGTAGCCCAAGGAAGTATTTTAGCTCTCTCATCATACTCATTTCAAATTCACTGCTCATACAAGATGAAAACTCTTTGCACAGCAGTTCATTAGTAGAACCAAAAATGATATCATCAACATAAATTTGAACAACAAGTATGTCTTTATTCTTATGTTTAACAAAAAGAGTGGTATCCACTTTACCCATGGAGAAATCATTTTCTAACAAGAAATTTTTAAGCTTATCATACCATGCTCTAGGTGCTTGTTTTAATCCATACAAAGCTTTAAAAAACTTATATACATGATTTGAAAATTTTTCATTTTCAAAACTAGGGGGTTGTTTTACATACACTTCTTCCATAATATAACCATTTAAGAAGGCACTTTTTGTTAACATTTATGTTTTCATAATATTGATTTTGATGATAACAAACAAGTTTAAGAATGATTAAACTTTTAAGATCAAATTATTTAATATTCTTTTTAAATAAATCATTATTTTCACATTATAAATGTTTTATATTTAATTGAAAAATAATTTTATGCAATTGATTGTTTTTATTCCTTTTGAATAAATCATTATTTTTACATTATAAAGGTTTTATATTTAATAGAAAAATGATTTTATGAAATTGATTGTTTTTATTCTTTTTAAATAAATCATTATTTTCACATTATAAATGTTTCATATTTAATGGAAAAATGATTTTATGAAATTGGTTGTTTTTCAAAGTTTATGATTTAATTGAAAGAATTTTGAAAACTTTGAAATAAATAAGTATTGCTTGAAATTTTGGAGAAGGAATTATTTGAAGAGTGTCATAGCATTTTGCGCTATACCATAATTTCAGAAAGTTTTGGGATTAACAAAGCATTACTTAGAAATTCTGAAATTGGACCTAGTTGCAAAGTTTCATAACATTTTGGGCCGTAGTACAGTTTGAAAAGTTTTGGGGTCAAATTATAATTTTAGAAAATAGTGCACTGTGCAGGTTACTGTAGCAACCGGCTTACCGGATACTGATAAACGGCAAGCCGGATATTGGGCAGAATGTATCCAAATCGAAAGCGGCTTACCAGATACGGTAAACGGCAAACCGGATACGGGGCAGAATGTATCCAGAACGTAAACGGCTTACCGGATTCGTAAGCGGCAAGTCGGATAGTTTGAAATTCAAAAGTTTGCCTTAACGGTAACATAAATCCGGCTTACCGAATTCCATAAACGACAAATCGGATACGCCCAGAATGTGAGTAACGGCTAGTTTTTTAGTTGCATAACGGCTAGTTTTTGAGTTCAAACTATATAAACTCAAAACCAATTCATTTTTGGTAATCCAAGCAAGCATAAACAAGTGCACACAACTTATATTGAGCTTCAAATTCGAAAATCTTCATAGATCAAATCTTCATTGAGCTATCATTTGTAAATCCACTCTTAAAGAGAGTTTTTGTTGTAATTTTCATTTCTCATCAAATTGTGAGAGTACAAGTGTGAGAAACACTTGGAGTGAAGAGATTTGAGAGATAATCTCTTGTTGTAAAGGTTCATTGACACCTTGAAGTCAATTGTAAACGTTTGAAGCCTTGGAAATGCTTGGATAGTGAAATCCTCAAGCCCGGTGTGCTTGGAGGCGTGGACGTAGGCGGGGATTGCCGAACCACGTAAAAATCCTTGAGTTTACTTTCTCTTCCCTTGCTCATTTACTATTGTGCTTTCATTGAATTTATTGTTTTCGAATTGATTAAGGCATTAGATTGAATTGTTGTGTGATTTGCCTAGGATAATTTTTAAAAATCCAATTCACCCCCCCTCTTGGGTTGCCTAGGAAGTATTTCATTTTCACATCCATTTGAAATAAAATGAAATTTTTATGACAAGAAAAAGCCAATAACATTCTAATTGATTCTAGTCTAGCTACGGGTGTAAAAGTTTCATCAAAATCAATTCATTCTTCTTGGTTGTAACCTTGAGCCACTAATCTAGTTTTATTTCTTATAACCACACCGGATTCATCCATTTTATTTCTAAATACCCATTTAGTACCTATGACAGATTGATGTTCCGGTTTAGGAACTAATTCCCACACATTGTTTCTTTCAAATTAATTTAATTTCTCTTGCATTGGCATAATCCAAGATTCATCATTTTCCGCATCCGCAAAGGATTTGGGTTCAATTTGAGAGATAAATGCATTATGTTCACAAGTGTTCTTAAGAGATGATCTAGTAGTAACACCTCATGAGGGATCTCCTAAAATTACATCTATAGGATGAGAAGAGACATACCTTCATTCCTTAGGGAGTGTTTGGGAAGTACCTTCTTGTTGCTCCAGCTCCATATTTTTTTGCTCTTCTTGTCTATCCTCTTGATTTTCTTGTGATGCATTCTCTTGAATCTCTTTTGATGATTCTTCTTGTAAATCTCCATCTGCATCATCATTAGCAACTCCTTTTTCCGCAGAGGAGGGGTTAGATTCATCAAACGTAACATGCATGGATTCCTCCACAACTAAAGATCTTTTATTATAAACTCTATAAACTTTACTTGAGTTTGAATACCCAAGAAAGATGCCAACATCAGATTTTGGATCAAATTTACCAAGATTATTTTTTGTGTTTAAAATAAAACATTTGTATCCAAAAACTTTGAAATAGCCAATGTTGGGTTTTCTATCTTTCCAAAGCTCATAGGGAGTTTTATTGAGATGAGGTCTAATCAACACCCGATTTAAAACATAGCAAGCGGTGTTGACAGCTTCGGTCCAAAAATATTTAGGTAATGCATTTTCATTTAACATGGTCTTAACCATTTCTTGAATAGACCTATTCTTTCTCTCAACAACTCCATTTTGTTGTGGAGTTCTAGGTGATGAAAATTGATGCTCAATGCCTAGATTATTGTAAAAAATCTCAAATGCATGATTTTCAAATTCTCCTCCATGATCACTCTTAATGCATACAATACCATGCCCTTTTTCATTTTGTAATTTCTTACAAAGCACTTTAAAAGCATCAAGAGCATCATCCTTATTGGCTAAGAATAATACCCACGTATATCTAAAATAATCATCCACTATCACAAATGCATAATATTTGCCATTTAGACTCGCATATCTAGATGACCCAAAAAGATCTATGTGAAGAAGTTCAAGTGGTTTTGAAGTAGAAATATGGTTTTTATTCTTGAAAGAAGTTTTAATTTGTTTTCCAAATTGATAAGCTTCACAAATCTTATCTTTTTGAAAACCAATTTTCGGAAGACCTTTGACTAAATCATCTTTCGAAATTTTTAAAATCAAATTCATACTTGCATGTCCTAACCTTCTATACCATAACCAATTATTATCATGCAATGCCGAAAAATATTTATCAAGAGTATATGCACATTCTATGTCAATGATATAAACATTACCACATATATTCCCAACAAATAAGATCTTGCCATCACATGAATTCTCAATAGCACAACTAAATTTATCAAAGATAACTTTATAACATTTGTCGCACAATTGACTAATACTAATTAAGTTGTGTTTCAAGTTCTCAACCAAACATACATTCTCAATTAGAGTTGAAGAAACTTTACCAACATTTCCAATTCCAAGAATTTTTCCTTTTGAATTGTCTCCAAAAGATACTTCTCTATCATTTTCAATTTTGGTGAAGTTTGAGAACCATGCATAGTTTCTGGTCATGTGCCTTGAACAATCGTTGTCCAAGTACCATTTATTTTCCTTCTTCTTCAAGCCCTATAAGGAAAATCTCAAGTTTTAGGTACCCAAAGCTTTTTGGGTCCTTGAGAGTTAGCAACGGTTCCTTTTGGAACCCAAATGCATTTGATACCATAATATGCATTTCTTTTCACGGAACATCTATATTTCATGTGACCATTTTGATTACAATAATAGCAAACTATCTTATGAGCACTAGTGGATGTATCTTTAACAAAATAACTCTTGTAATATTTTTGCTTCAAGTTAGGCTTATACCCAAGTCCTCCTTTATCAAAAACACATTTTTGTGAGTTAAGCATATTATTCAACATCTTTTGCCCATTTGTAAATTTTAAAACAATCTCATTCAACTCATTGCTCTTTTTCTTAAGCATTTCGTTTTCATTTTTCAACTCATCTATGTGTGATTCTAAATGCTCATGTGAGATGCTTGGTTTCTCATTTGATAATGCCATTTCATCATGCAATGTTTTGTTCTCTACTTCTAGGCATGCAATTTTTGTATTTAGAGAATCATTTTCATATTTCAGCTTTGCCGTTTCTTTTTTAAGACATACATTCTTTTTACCAATTTTTATCAACTCATCATGCAATTCTTTAAAAGTATCATACAATTCATCATAGGTGAGATCACTTACCTCATTGAGATCATCATCCCCTCCTATTGCCATAAGTGCTAAGTTTGATACTTCTTGTAATCCTTTTTCATCACTTGAATCTTCCTCGCTATCATCCTATGTTGCATCCATGGCTTTCTTCTTGAGTTTATTGATAAGTGGGCACTCCGATCTTATATGGCCAGGCTTCTTGCACTCATAGCATGTGATCACCTCTTTCTTCTCCCTTTAGTTCGTGAAGTTTCTAAATTTTCTTCACTCTCAAGTTTTCTTGAAAAACTTTCTGAACCTCCTTGCTAGCATGGCTAACTCTTCATCATCCGGTTTACTACCTCTATCACTCTCATATTTTGAAGTTTTGATAGCAATACTTTTCTTCTTCTCCTCATCTCCTTTTTCTGCTGCCAAGTCTTCTTCAAATGAAATGAGAGAACTAATTAAATCATCAAGAGGTAAAGTGTTTAAATTTTTGGCCTCTTCAATGGCGGTTCTTTTAGGTCTCCATTCTTTTGGAAGTGAGCTAATGATTTTCTTAACTTTCTCACTATTTGAGAAGGTCTTCCCTAAGGCACCTAGGGTGTTCACTATGTCCGTAAATCTAGTATACATAGAATACACATTTTCATTTTGTTCCATTTGGAACAACTCATATTGATAAGTGTATCTACTAATTTTAGACTCTTAAGTGTATCTATTATTCCATATTTCTTGTGCACTTTCACAACTAGATACTCTATGGAATTCTTTCTTATCAAGGGCACAAAATAAAGCATTCATAGCCTTGGAGTTTAGAGACATTTTTCTCTTTTCTAACTCACTCCATTGACTTGATGGTTTAGGAACATCATCTCCTACTTCATCTTTAAACATAGGCATGAAAGGACCATCACAAACAAGTTCCCAAATTTCATAATCTAAGGCTTGATAGATTTTCATTCTAGTTTTCCAATAAGCATAGTCATTGCCATCAAAGAACGGTGGTCCAGTTATAGATTGCTCTTCTCTAAAGGTTAAGTCATTTAGGGTTGCAATGGATCTTTTATTCTAGACGATTAAGTCCTAACAAGAGAACCTTGCTCTGATACCAATTGAAATACAAGTATACAACCCAAGAGGGGGGTGAATTGGGATTCTAAAAAATTATTCAATTTATTAAGAGAAACTTAATGCAAATATAATCCAAATTCAAAGTAATGACAAATAAGTTGATCACAATATAAAAAGGATAAGGGAAGAGAGATTCAAACTCGAAGATTTTTACGTGGTTCGGCCAACCTCGCATACGTCCACGCCTCCAAGATTTCCGGGCTTGAGGATTCCACTAAGCAAGTCTCCAAGGCTTTAAAAGCTTACACTTGACTTCCAAGGTGTCAATAACCTTTACAACAAGAGATTATCCCAATCTCTTTAACCTAAGTGTATCCCAACACTTACAATCACTCAAAACAAAAGATTTCAAATTTGTTTTGCCTCTCACAATATATAAGATTACACAATGATACCCAATATGTGAATAGATGAAGGTAGATTGTGTTATAAGCTCTATGAAGATTGTATTATCGAATATAAGCTCAATGGTCGTGTTGTGATCAATCTTGTTTGAATTTGAATGAGCTTATTTATAGATGGAACTGAAAAAATAGTTGTTATTCACTTTTTACTCACTGTCGGATCGCCATTAACGGATGTCGGATCGCCGTTTGACTGGTCAATATGACCGTTGGGCTGAATTTTCAAATTGTCGGATCACCGTTAACTGATGTCGGATCGCCATTAGTGTCCAGAGAATTCTGTTCGTTGTCGGCGAGCCGTTAATAAGAAGTCGGATCGCCGTTAGTGTCCAGAGACTGACCTTCAATTTTGATCGTTGTTGGAGAACCGTTAACCAGAAGTCGGCAAGCCGTTTTCTACAGTAACTGCTACAGTGTTCTGTTTTTACAAAATTTTCGTTTGACCTAAAACATTGTAGCTTTTATACTATGGCTTAAAAACTTCATAAAAACTTGTCAATTAGGTCTTTTCTCAGGATTTCAAGCAATACTTGTTATCATTACAAAATCATAAACCTTTTTCAATTTGAAACTATTAATATGAAATTGATCAAAATATAAAGCCTTTATAAAATAAGAATGATGAAAAATAAATGAAAACTATTTTGAGCTCTTTGAAAGACTAGTATATTTTAATCACGTTTGTTATCATTAAAACCAATTAAAGAAATATTTAAGTTAACAACAGGAACAGCAAGGACATCTCTTGTAATTTTCTCAAGAATTGGATACCTCGATCCATTCACCCTCCACCAAAGCAAAACATTAAGTTTAAGATTGCTGGGATCTTCAACTAGGTCCTTCAAGTACCTTTCCACCTCATATACTACTCTTCTACTCTCATTCTTAACAGAAACCTTCTTTGCATATCCAAGGAAATAGCAAAATACTTGAAAAGTGTCATCACATTCACCACTAGCAACATCCACCAAATTAGCTTCAGTTGTAAAACATTGAGAAGAACTTGTACCTCCATAGCTGCCACTAAGACCACTCTCACCATATATCGATAATGTGGAACTAGCGGAGAATGCACTATATGCATCATAAAACTCATTCAACAAGTCCTTCACTGTTTTGGTCATTTGTTCAACCATCAAAATATCATTGCCAAAAATAATCTCAAAAATATGTTTAGCAAAATCCATTTTCGCTCGTGAATCAAGAATAGAGGCAATAATCAACATTTTGTTTACCTTCCTATGGACTCCCAATACTTGTCAAATTTTTCCCTCATATTATAAGCCATAGAGGACACCCAAGGATCTGTACTTTCTTGCAGTGTAGTCAATGAACTCTCTATTAAGCTCATAGTATCATAACAAAGATTAGAAGTCATACTCAAAGAGGCAGAAAACAATAATGTGGCATCATAAAATACCTTCAAAAACTTCACAATTCGTTCAGCACTCTCCCAGTCATCCGATCTAGATGGGCCCACCCTTCTAACATTATTTTCTTTCTCAGTAAAGTATGCCTCATAAAGGTTATCCACTTCTGTCATTCTATCAAATGCCGCTTGAAATTTTAGCACAGTCATCAACATCAATTAATTGGAATTCCACCTGGTAGGACAATCTAAAACAACAATTCTTTTTGGACAATTCACCTGCTCAGCCCATTGTTTAAATGTCTGCAGCCTCATGCTGGAGGATCTCACGTACTTCATAGCATTTCGAATAGTGGTAACACTAGCACGCAACTCTCTCAATCCTGAAACAACAATCAAATTCAAAATATGTGCACAACAACGCACATGCACATATTGTCCCGCCAACACAAGTGCATTATCATTCCTCCAACTAAGCAACTGCATAGTGACATAACCAACATCAATATCATTTGCAGTGGCATTAACAACAGTTATTTCAAACAACCTCTCTATCCCCCAATCTTGTAGGCAAGCCACAATCTTTTTACCAATCGACTTCCCTCTATGATCTTCGATTGCGCCAAAAATAATAATCCTCCTATTCAAATACCAATCACTATCAATAAAATTATTTATAATCACCGTGTAGCTCATGTTTTTAAAAGAAGTCCATAAATCAGTTGTAAGAGACACCCGCTACTTGTTGTTGCAAATCAAACTCTTCAATATTGCATTTTCCTCCAAAAATAACTCCATAACATCTCTACCAATTGTTCTTCGAGATGACATAACAAACTGAGGGATAGCTACACTGTAGAAATTCCTAAATCTTTTGTTGTCTACAAAACTGAGCGGCAACTCACCCATAATAATCATTTTAGTTACTGCCCTTCGACACGCGTCTTGACTCCATCCTTTACGCAAAACCAAATTACTTGCATTTTCTTCGCCACCCTTGGATGTCAAATTTTATTGACTTTCACTTGTTGTGCCCGAAATGTCTTGTATGATTCACATGCTTTATATGCCTTGTCATATTTGTAATCTCATCAAGCCTTGAATGACATTGATATTGCTTACCACAATAATTGCACATACATTTTTTTGGATTATCTTTGAGTAAAGTGAAATGATTCCATACTGCTGATCTTTACTTCATTGGCGGTCTTTTCTGCTTTGCCTTTTCCTTTCCTCTATGGGTTCCTTCCATTTGTACACTTTGGTCTTCATCGTCACTCATCGAATTTGATCTTGAGTGTCCAAGCATCTGAATATTCAAAATAATAATTAATAATCATTAATTCAAAAATCAAAACACATAAATATTATTAACATAATCCATAAACAAAAATTAGTAATTTCAATTCAAGTTGTTCATGCTCCATAAACAAAAAGTAAGAATTTCATGATTAATTAATTAATTTATAATATCCAATTACCCATTCCCCATAATAATATGATATTATTTGTCTATCTATATCTTATTTCTTATTATAAATTAAATCCTTTAATTTCAAGTCCAAGTTACTTGTACTTAACAACTTAACAGATGATTAACATACAATAAAAAATTAATTGAATTTATTAATTTTTTTATAGTTGAAAGCTTGAAGCTACTGCACAAGTACACATAATTACATAACACATTATAATTATAAAATATATACAACATATTACTTAATTTTAATATTTAATCTACCTAATGTGCTAATTTATTCGTAAAAAATCAATTATTAACTATTATGAACAATTATTAACAATTATCAATTAATATTATTTCAATTATTAACAATTATTAACAATTATCAATTAATATTATTACAATTATTAATAATTAACAAAATATTTGTTATTCATTGGCTAACACCATTTTCATATGTCATTTATGCTTGATTGTTATGGTCTATTCGCTAAAGAGAGCAAACGATAACAATCAATGAAATAAAAACAAAACCCACTAATCAACAATTCCTTTTTATATATGAAAAAAATTAATTTCTGATGAGCTCAATAATTAACAAAATTTCCTTGATTTTATTACTAATATTTATAAAGACATAATTAGTTAATTACAATAATTAAATAATAACCAATTACTGAATTACATAATAAACAATTAAGCATATATAATTAATTAATTATATAGTGTATACATACCATGAAAAGACTTAGGAAATTTGAAAAAAATTGAAGCTTGAAAGTGGAAGGTGGAAACCGGAAAGCTTCAAAATCGGGTTTGGGTGGAGAGGATTCAGCCTGCAAGCAGCAGATTGGTGGCCATGGCTCACGGCTGGACGGAAGGGATTTCACTTGGCAGTAGATCGCGGCTTCGCTTGGGAGTTGGCAGCAGCAGATCACAGAGATGCGGATGGCTCACAACTCACGGTTGGATGGGTTTGACTTGGCAGCAACTTGTCACGACTTCACTTGGCAGCAACAGATCATGATTTCAGCAGTTGGCAGCAACAGATCGCGTCTTGTGGTGGCTGGTTGCAGACTTGCGACTGACTTGTTCAGTTGTTTTTGTTTGTTTAGTTGTTTGATAGTTGACAGTGAACTTGTGAGTTGTGATTTGTGAAGTTATGGCTGACAACGTATGTGTGTGTGTTAGTTTTGCGAGTGAATTGTTGAGTGACTGTATGCAGCGTGTGTGTGTGTTGTGCAGTGTTTGTGTGTATTGTGCGGCTCGTGTGTGTGCAGCATGTGTGTCAGTGTGTGTGTGTTGTGTAACTTGTGACTTTTGTGTGTGCAGCAGCGTATGTGTGTGTGGTTGTGTGCTGTGTGCAGTGTTAGCTTAGGTTTTTTTTTTTTTAGGAACCCGGTCGGGTATTCGGATCTGGTCGGGTTTGACCCGAACAGATCACAACCCGATTGGGTTTGTAAATTTCAATCCAATCGAGTTTCAATCCCGACCCGAACCCAAAATTTATCGGGTCGGGTCAGGTCGGATCAGGTAAAATGCCCACCCCTACATGTGGGAAAGGGAAGGGAAGAGAAAGGCCATGGTGCAACTGGCACGCGCGCGCAGCAAAGCGCGGCAAGCACATCTCGCGTGCGTAAGGCCACCCATGTCGCATGAGAGATGTGCTCGACATGCCCATCCGCGCGCGCAAGATGAGTGTGTTGCACGCATTTCGCTTGCAACAGGTGCGGCCTCGCGCGTGGCAGGCACATCTCGCGCGCCCAAGGCTACGCTTATCGCACGCAAGATACGTGCGGATGGGAATGTCGCGCACCTCTCTTGTGCGACATGCGCGGCCTCGCACGCTCGAGATGCGCATACTGGGCGTGCCAGCCTGCGCGCAACTCGCGCGCGCTTGGTGCTGCCTCTTGGTGCCTGTCGCACCAAGAAACAATGCGCTTGGTGCGACAACAACACCTTTTTTTTTTCTTTTGTTCATAATTTATTAACATGTAATACTTTTAACTTGTACCAGATAAATGGGCAAATCAAAAATAGCATTGTATAACCCACCTGAACCAAGGAAAGAACCGGGAATGATGACGAGTATGTGCAAATTAGATGTTGTTAATGTCATCCGGGAGAAATTAACAAAGCAACAGTTGCAACTGTTCAAAGAAAATATATTTGGGCATTTTCTACAGTGCCGAAGCTATCCGTTTAGTGGCTTAATTGTGCACAATATATTGCTTTGGCAAGTGTCCCATGGCGATGGAAATGAAAAAGATAAGTTATGGTTTCAAGTTGGTGACCATTTGATACGGCTATCGATTGGATAGTGGTGCCTAGTAACGGAACTTTGCTATCGCAAAAATGTCGTCCTGACAAAGCATAAAACAATGCATAGGTTACTTCAGAAGTATTTTGGAGGTAGGAATCGCGATATAAATCTTGGCCAGTTCGAGCAAAGATTTATGAACTTAGACTTCAAGACTATGGATGACACTAATGCGCTAACAATTGTCATGTTTTACTTTGCTGATAGAGTACAAAATGGAAGAAAATATCATTGTCAAATCAATTTCAATTTGCTTAATGAGGTAGATGACATAAATCACTTTCGAAATTATTTGTGGGGTCGTTTATAATGGGAAAAAATATATGAAAGTATTGATAATGTATTGAATGGCAAAGCCAATAAGTTTAAGAGGGCAAGCGCAGAAAATCCCTTGCATAGAATTAAGAAATACAATTTTTATGGTTTTACGTCTGTAGTTCATGTGAGTGAAGAATTTTTTTTGGGCGGCGATCATTGGGTACTAGCTCGAGCGGACCTTCGCGTGAAGAGGATGTGGATTTACGACTCATTGGTTACCTTTGGTGATGACAAAACATATTTGCGTAAATTCAAACCTCTTCAGGTCGTCTTCCCTCAATGGCTTCAAGATGTTGGATTCTACAACATCTGACCTGAGCTGCAGAGTACCAACCCTTGGAAAATAAGAATCGTTAAGGATGTGCCCCAACAAGAACCTGGAAGTGGTGATTGCGGCGTATTTATGTTGATGTTTACAATATATTTGTTGTTTGGACTAAAACTTGATTTTAACGGTAGCCATGGGCATTACTTCAGGAAGAAAATTGTTGTAGATATATTCACAGGCAATATTACCTTGTAAGTCATTGTATTGTGTTCAAACTTGATGTATGGATGTAGATTGTTTTTCTAATAGATATAAAGTTTTGATATATTCATATGTTTAGCTATAAGTAATTATTGATCTACTTTAGTACTTATTATGCAAATGAACATAAAATAATCTACCTCATTACATATAATTGTAAAATAAATTATAATAAGAGTTCAGAATCCATAATTAGTTAGAATGATACAGTCAGTTTGGATTCGACACAATGGGATTTTTACATTTCTTGCGGTTATGACCTAGTTGGTTGCATCGTCTGCATCTCATAGTTTTTTGGTTAACATCCTCACCGGTAGAATGAATTCTTAACTCTAGACGAGGACCAGGTGGTGCTTCGATCGATAGATTAACTCTAATTTCCTAGATTTCTTCTAGAATGTCCCAATCTGTCATATCACCAACCAGCTCCACTGATTCTGCATATGCCATGACCAATGAATCTTTAGAGTAATAATCAGAGCAAAGACTTATGTAATCAACACGAGACTTATGTAATCCACACGAACGGTCAGACAAGCAGCAATTGCATGTGCACAAATAAACTGATCGAGTTGGAATACTCTATAAGAGTAAGTTCTTTCATGAATGTCAGTTATCTTTTCCTTCATACCACCACCTAAAATATGAAATCGATGCTGAGACACATGCCGAACAGTCATTCTTTTGACCAAAATTCTCCTTTCGCCGACTATCTCATCTGCCCACGTCGTTAGACGAGTGCTCATCGATTCAGCCACAATTTTCCTATCATAAAACCATTGCTGTAATGTTTTTCTAAAGTGATCAACAAGATAAGTTACAGAAAATTTCTACGGTTCCCTCATTAAAAAATTTATGCTTTCCGCAATGTTGTGGTAAGTATGTTGTATCTTCTACCTTCAAATTCAGACCTTGTCCAATTACACGTACCCACACTATTCTCTAAGTAATCAACTACGCCCGAGTGGAGTATCCATAACCCTTCAAGTTGCTTTTTAAATTCTTCGTGTTTATATACCTTTGCTGCATTAATAAAGGTTGGCTCGAATTGATCCCAAATAGCTTTACACATCCTGAATTTAGACTTAATATTGCCTTTGACATAGTAAAAATAAACTCCATGAGCAACAGTGTGAAAACAGCTCTCTTGATGGCAGTGCATCGATCAGAAATAAATACTAACTCTAGCCTATCACCAATCACTCCGTGTAACTTCGTCATAAACCATTCTCAAGAATCATTATTTTCTGAATCCATGACCCCAATAACTAACGGATACAGTTGATTATTACCATCCAGACATGTAACAAACATGCTTCTACAATATAGCCCCTTTAAATGAGTGTCATCTACAGCGATCTCAAGCCTAATGTACTGCGTGAAACCCTTGATGGAATATCCAAGCGCAACAAAATAGTATAAGAAATTATCATCTCCATCTCGCTGGAGGTGTTTCACTGTACCCTCATTCGCTTTGGTCAAAACGTTAGAGTATTTGGGAAGTAAGTTATATGACTCTGCAGGGTTCCCTCGTACTATTTCAAGACCGACTTCTTTTGTCTGATATGTTTGCTCATATGTTAACTGGACACCGTATTCTTACTGTATATTGGCTCTAATGTCATTCTGCGTATATATCTGTTTGTCCTGAATAAATTTATCCGCGATAAAATGACCAACAACCCAACTCCTTACTTGACGGAGACTACTAGGCAAAACCTCATTAGAGCACGTATAAACATTGTCAACTCTTCTCACTACCCAAGGAGCATTCTGCTTATCTGAACCTCTCGTTGCGCGAAGACGCCAATTACATGATTCCGAAGAACAGTGAGCCTCAAAGCATGTCGTTGTGGACCGTGCAATCTTGAAATCAAACTTTTCTCGGAAGGCCACTTTGCGCAATTCCAATATTAACTCATTCTTCTCAATGACCAACTTTCTCACACCAATATCAGCAAAATTACAACTTCTAATTAAGTCTGGAGCAACTAAGTTTAAAGGTAAAACTAGAGCAAGACTTACCAGGGGATTAACTGTTGTCCTCCTCCTCCAACGGGTCATTAGAGGAATAGGTCGGTTGTCTCTATTGTTAATAGTAATATCATACTGATGTTCATCCTCATCATTGATAGGAATATCAGTTTGACCAATGCCCCTATCATAAACTTCAGTATTGGAGTTCATGCCTTGCACACTATTGAACGATTACAAACAAGCACTATCAGCTTCTGTGTTGTTGGTGGCATAACCAAGATCATCATAACTACGGAACTCATTATTGTGAAATGGAGAGTAATGTTGCCCTAACGATGTCCCTAATGGTAACACATCTTCTTCAACATCCGCTAACGTAATGTCGTTATCATCAATAGTGTCATTATTTTCGTTGACTGGAGAGTAACATTGCTGGAACGATATTTATTGTGGTAACACATCTTCCTCAATATCGGGGACAGACTCGTTTGTTTTAAACAAAATTTCACTTTCCACAAGTAGCTCAAGATTTTCAGCCGAAACTCAAGGATATGTGGTGACAAATATAAGGATGCATCCATAATTGACCACATCAGAGGCCATGTGCAGTACAACATTAACCATTTCATCATTAAATATGTTCGTAGGTAGTGAACATGCACGATACATTGTGTTACTAGACCTCAAAGTTGTCTTCATCGTCAAACTATATTCATTAGGATTTATCTGTAAAACTTCATACACTCTGCCAGAAATTACTCAAACGTACAATCTTTCTAAACTAAAAATGATGTATTCTTTGCATTCACGTACTCCGTATGGCCATCTGCTAACGTCTCCCACCAACCGTCATAACATAATTGAAGTACAACGGAATCCATTAAAACTAAAAATTATAAATAAATAAAAAAGAGATAAGATTACACGCTACAAAACCTATTGAAGTGAATATGTAGTAAATTTATGTGGATGAAATGAAGTATACAATTTTGGAATTGATTCGTCTCATCGTAAGCTTCGAAATGATATATTACACGCCTAAAACAAACACATGTAACCCAAGTTATTACTTTCGGAAAATAGCTTAAATATAGTGAGACGGGCAGTAGGACAGGTGTTTGTCTCACATAAAACTAGTGGGAACAAGTGAGACAGATGCCTGTCCCACATAAAACCAGTGGGAACAAGTGAGACAGGCGTTTGTCCCACATAAAACCAGTGGGTTTATATGTGGGACAGGCGCCTGTCCCACTTGCCTGTCACACATATTTTGGTGAGACAGGCAAGTGGGACAGGCGCCTATCTCACTTGTTATGGGCTTGTGTTTTGCTCGATTTTTCAGGGGTTTCAATGATTGATCTTCATTTCTCAAGTCAAATTAACTACTTTAACAAGTCACATTATTTTGTTAATGAAAAATAACAATGTTTGCAATAAAAGCTCACTTCAATTTCGAACTTAAATGATAAATCAATAGATTAAAAGTTTAGGTTATGGTAAGAGTATAAACTTACTTTAAGAGCTCTCCAATTGATAATTATATCTTCAATTATGTAATATTTGTTTGATGGAATTTGTTAATTTATTGAGAGTGATGGAGTTTGTTAAGTAATAAAATTTGTTAAGTTGTTGAGGTAAGGTTTAGTAGTGCTGGAATTGAAAAGGGAAAAATGGCATGTCTTTGTAAATTTGATGAAAGTGATGAGTGTAATGTAGTCCAAAACTAGAGTGTTTGGCTAGTTATGATAGAAAAAACTTTAGAGGGTTAAAGTTGAAAAATACTAAAATTTTATGGCCATTTTTGTAAATTTCCCCAACTACAGAGGTGGCGGCATCATGATTTTGCCAAATGTTCCTTTTTTTTATCTCTCTCTCTACCTTTTTTTTTAAACAAATGTCTTACCATAGTATAGATTGGAAAATTCTAATTATGATAATGCCAAATTTGGCTTGATCATGGTTCATTCACCGTTGTCGGCGTCGGTGGAGGAACAATCGCGCCGATAGATTAAATCAATTTTGTCTTTTTTAGCAATTAATTAAGAAATAGTATTAATTATCATATTATATATTAATTAATTTTTCTAAGATATAAGTAGAAAATAAAAAGTCGATGAATTTTTGTATTAAATAATTTTGAAATAGAATTTAAATGTTATTTATTTAAGAAATAAATATCAATATCAATTTTGTCATTTCCATATACATCACAATTAGATGAATAACTTACCAAGTATATCTTAAAAACTTGTTATATGGTTTTTTAGTATTATTTGATTTAGGAAGAAGTTATCACAAAATTTATTATTTATAATTTTTTTATCCATTATATTTTAAAAAATATATTTTAATATTTTAATATTTATCTAATAATATTTAGTAAGTAATATGATTAATATGTATAATAATTAAAAATTATCATGATTTCAATATAACTGAATTTATGAAAACTCAAATCAAACCTAAATTGTCAAACCAAACCATGCCTACCTCTAAGCCCAAATAAGGTGGTGGGCTAACTAAAGAAGTTGACGGGACTAGAGAGGCTTTAGGAGAGCTTGGTGGAGCATTATATTGAAGGCATGGTTTGGATGATATGGTTTAGACTTTAAACTTTAGTGGTAATTTATTTTAACTATAGTTAAATATGTATACTAAGCTTGGCCAAAAACTTATGTAGTCCAGTCCTTAGTAAATTTTATTGTGAGAGCACAAGTATATCTCATCTTAATACCTAACAATATTTAATACTAAAAAAATAATGGATTCCACAATTGAATTCAAATCATATTCATAAAATACAAAAGTACAACGTACATGCGATTCACTTATAGGCTGAGTATGTGCTCATTATTTTCGAGGGGCGTATGGTGTGAATGTTAGAATTATATGCTCTTTTAAAGCATATTAATTTATTTTCTGATTAATAAAATATTTGAGATATTTTTAATTGCATAAATATTTTGTATATTTTTAATTGCATAAATATTTTGTATAAGGTTCATTAAATCATATTATATGAATTTATGTGATCATCATATGGATTCACAGAAGACATAAATACAAGTTATCTTATGATTAAATAAATTAAGTTCGTAGTTGATAAATAGAGCTGGACGCTCTATTTATATTTAGACTGTAGTAAATTTATTGAATGATTTGTCTTAATGATGTATGAATTTACTGATGTAGTTTGACTACATTGAGCTGGATCACATATGAGATTTAATTAATCTTGAAATGACTGTCAGACTTATTAAATCTCATAGGCATTGATTTTACTATAATCTTAATCTTGAATTACTTATGATTTCATGATTGTAATTATTATTCCATTTGAGTTACCAATGGGTACGACACACAATTGTTTGGTGGGAGCAATTATGAGTATTGAAGTTATAGATTAACAATATAGAATTTGTACAATACATCTCTTGATGGGTTTTCAGAACTTGATCATAGAATTCTCTGGCCAGAGTGTGTCAACATATTTAGTATATTAAAAAATGATCATTAAAGAAAATCAGTAAATATCAAGGAACAAGAAGTAATTAAATTGATTGGACAGTTGAGATATCGATTTAATTAATGATATGGTACAAAGGATTGAGCAGTAAAGAAATCAGTGTGGCTTGAGACGAATTATTATTCGAGTATACAATTATGGAGGTCAGTTCCAATCTTTTAGTGGAGTGGATTTAGAATTAAATAATTAGGTTAGTTTAATTATATGTCTAATTATTGTAGCCACTATTATATGTTTTCAAATGATCCACAGGCTAACTCATTTAATTGACTGCACCACTGCTGGCTTAATAAACAAGATAACTAGTTATTTTGGTCAAAAGGCTAAATATATTATTTAGTAGGAGGCTCCATTAATATGCTTGGGTGTAAGGGGTCTTGTGTTATTTTACAAGGTGTGCCCCTATAACACAAGAACAAGTAAGGTGATTTTTATTTTAATTATTTTCTAATTTAAATCAAAAGGGATTTAATAGAATTAAATAAATATAGAGCTTTAGGATTTCCACTAGATAAAAATATAAAAGGACTTATTTTCTCCCAAAAGAAAAAGAGAAGCCACTTTATACAGATCAAAGAAAAAGATTTTTCTCTCTATTGTTGAAAGAAAAATTTTCCCGTGCTAGTTGTTTTAGTGGTAATAAAGGCGCTCACACGTCAAGTACATATTAAACTTGAGTCATAGTCTAGAAGATTATTTGGTGGCGGATCGTGATCTAACAGGAGTGGTGGTGATGAATCGTGACATAGGAACCTAAATCACCTCAACGAAAAAAAACCAAATCGAATTTTTAAGGTACGATTTTTAAATTATAAATTCTTATATATTGTATGTAATAGCAGCAGCCTACTACTTCGACCAAGGCCGAAGCGGCAACTTCTTATAACTTAAGTTAAGGTAATGAACCACAGATTGCCAAGCTCTTGGGCTTGGGCTTAGCCCTTTACTCCTAATATCGACGGACAACGACAATAATAGCAGATTCATCATCGGCATTTTTGAAACTTGCCAACAGAGCTTACCAAATTTATCCATAATTTATTGTCAAATTGTTAATGGTTGGATTGAGATTTATTTATTTATTTTGCAAAATATAAGGCCAGGAGTTTAAGTGGAAGGTTAAGTTGGACAGTTCAGAAGTCAAAATCGGCGTGCGAATTTGCAATTAATTTATTTGTATTACTTTAAGTATCATATATAACAGTGTCTATCAAAAAAAAAAGTATCATATATAACAGTGATAGTTAATTTTCTTTTTTTTAAAGTTGTCTATACTTGACTGGATGAGATTGGCGTGCCATTTCTTAGTGATTTAACTTTTATATATATTGCTATTTTTGTCAGAATAAATCTAGCAATAACTCAAAACATTATTGAACAAGGTAGTTGGTACTTACTAATGGAACATATATACCTTCACTAATCAAGGATTGTCTCTTCTCTTCTAAGTTTCGTTACTTTCTTTGTCCTTTAAATTCAGCATTTAATTCTAGCACACATAGTCTATCAGCCTCAAGAAATTTGAAGGTTAAGTTGCTTACAGGATTAAAAATGGCGGATCAAAATGGCTTGGAAACCAAAGTGTCAGCAGCCCTCAATTGCATTGATCTCTCAGACCCTGATATCCAAAAATCAGCTGCTTCACTCAAACAGGTGAATCAATATGTTCTATAAGTGCATTTGATTAATTAATATTTGTAGATTGATCGTTAACTTCATTCTTTTTGTTATTTGGGGGGAAAAAAAAAGTCAGGCATGCATGGATTCAGGATTTTTCTACGTAATAAATCATGGGATAAGCAAGGAATTTATGGATGAAGTTTTTGCCCAAAGCAAGCAGTTTTTTGAGTTGCCATTCGATGAAAAGATGAAGCTCTGGGTAGAGAGAAACCGAGGCTACAAGCAACCTTTGAAAAATCAGTTCTTTGATCTAGAAACTAATCAACAAGGTCAGCAATGATTTCAATCACGACATTTTTCTCTTACAGTTTTTAAGTTTTAACATTTATTTCCTGTAGCTTGTGGGTTTTATTCCATCAGATACTTACTCTTATTGTCAAGATTTTCACCAAGAAGCTCATGCGAGCCACAAGACAATTACTATTTTTGGTTGAAGTTTCGATATTTAGAGGACAACGGTGTAGTATAAAAATTACATGAAGTTAGTGTTAAAATTTAAAGATCATAGGGAGAAAGTGTCAATCTCCCTTCAAAAAATAGGTAGTAACTTACAGTTGATAAAATTTATAGTTTTGCAAAATAATAATGAATGGATTCATAACGCTTAATTCATTAAACTATCTCACTAACCTCGCAATAACTTTTGACCATCACCATCTTGGAGTATGCCTGAACACTAAATGTTATTGTAATTTTTATTTCGTATTTTCATTAGGTGTCATGTTAAGGACTCATTTGTTAGAGATGAACGAACTTGTACTTATTATTGAAAATAAAAAAACGTGTGGTTCAAATCGATTGCTTTTGTATTTTATATCTTTTTTTTTTTGTGACTACGGTAATTTAGAAATATCACACTCCACCATCTAACACTATTAAATGATTAGATTTTATAAATTTTATTGACTTCTGACCATCTAATGTTTTACAGTACACTCAAAGTACCATAGTCGAGCCCTTTACTTCTTTGTTATATTAATTTTTTATTATTATTATTGCTTTTAATCAGATGCGCAAGTCAAAAAATTTTCTTGATGGAACTTTTGGTCATTTTCAATTCTTTTATTTTGTTATTTTGACTGTCAAAGCTCATGGAGAGGCATACAGTTTGGTTGGTCCCGAAACTGAAGACGATCTTGATCCAGAAAAGCCTTTATGCGGCCCAAACGTTTGGCCTTCGGCTGGTAATTTAGCTTATTCTTTTATTCTTCTCCATCCTCTTCTTCTTATTTTTTTATTTCACTTTCGAAAAAATTCGATTATCGAAAAAAAAATGTACATTGAATCTTATCCTCAGAAAACAGCTACCGCACCGCTCAAATAGAATAAGAGCACTAAATAGAAACTTTAATAATAAAAATTAATGTTGTGGGCTCAAGTTGTGGGGTTATAAAGTAGTGACAGACAGGTCCCCAAAAAGTTTACTTATATAGGCTACATTAAAAAATTATAGGGAGACAAAAAATTACATAAAATACTGATAAAAATTAGGATCAGTAAAATGTCAGGCTTCGGGTCGATTTGTCAATCATCCTGGCGTGTCTTTTGTCTAGGCAAGCTCGGCGGCACTCATATTGGACTTTCCTCGGATTAGGTTAAAAAGTCTAAATTTTACGTCTTCAATTTTTTTTCATTATGTTTCATAAATTTATAATGTATAAATTTTTTTATTTTTTCTTGGTTTAGGATTTAAAAACTGAGCTTATAAAATTTAGAACTATAAATATATGCTATGTGTGGGTTAAAATATATAAAAAATATATATTTTAATTTATTTAATTTTTAAAGTTTTTTTAGGATTTTGGACTGGGCTTGGGCTTTTAGGTGAAGCTCAAACATGGCCTGAGTATTTATGAAACATATTCGGTTTGGACAGGCTTTCTCAGCCATCTCTAACAAAATTAATTTCACTTAATTGTCAACAAATTAAAATGGATCCAGCCTATATTCCGTTTTTTTTCAATATTTTATCTAACTTTTAGTCTCCCTGGATCTACTTTGACAATTTTTCCACCAGATTTCCGATTCAGGTGTACATGTAGTAATAAAACCATACACATGAATTTACACTAGTTAAGATCGTATAGGAGTTGGTATTCCTAAAAATAAATAGAACATCTAATAAAAACGAATTAAAATAAAAAGTGATTTGCACGGATTCCCCTTCAAAGAAGAAAAAAATCATAATTGATGAACAATTGATGCTAAATAACTAATTTTATTTTTTTTGTAAGAATTGCTCGAAGATATGTGCATTAATTTCCATGCTATATATATTTTTAAGCAATTGTTTATGTAATGTTGTTTTAGATGTTTTGCCTGGATGGAAAGAGACGATGCTGAGATACCAACAAGAAGCATTGTGAGTTTTCACTAGAACTATTAAGAACCTATGGGTCGTTCTCCCAAAGATTAATGCATTAATACCAAGAGCATTCTACTGCTCATGATTAATTACATTTGCCATTTTTTATTTCAGAAATTTGGGAAGAAAAATTGGAAGAATAATAGCCCTAGCTCTTGATCTTGATGTTGATTTCTTCGATAAACCAGAAATTCTTGGCAATGCTATGCCATACGTCTCCTTTAATCATTATGGAGGTTATTTCTCTGATCATCACTAAGTTTTGTTGCAATTAATTCAAAGTACTATCTTCAGATTTACTTGACTCACATTCATATTTTTCTTGTATATTTAGTCCAAGATGCTGATCCTTCAAAGGAGTACATTCTTGGAACCCCAGCTCACAGTGACCCTTCCCTAATTACCCTCTTGGCAACGGATGAAGTTCCAGGTCTTCAAGTACGGAAAGTTTCAATTTCCATATACAATATCATATCTACAAATCACTACTATACCTTTGTATTTTTATGAATTTTTTGTTATAATTATTTCAGATATGCAGAAATATACATGCTAATCCTCGAGTATGGGAAAATGTAGCACCGTTAAAAAAGTAAGTTACTTATGAGAAAAATAATTTGCTCCCACTAAAAATTTGATGCATAATATACTTTTTTTTTAATTAATTAAAGTTTGACAGAATTCTCTAATTAAATATTTCATTTTCAGTGCTTTTATTGTCAATATTGGAGATATGTTGGAGAGGATGAGCAATTGTGTTTTCAGGTAAGATTCATGTTGGATTTCTAATGAGTTCTCCTAGAAATTTTAATGTAGTTCCGATAAACATGGTGGTGGAAGAAAAAAATTCCGAAGAAAATTGAATGACTCATTCAATTTGAACAAATTTTTTTGCTTGAAACATCAACAATTTCGTTGATATATATATATATTCATCCTGTATCTAACATTTTTATTCTTGAACTTGAGCGTAGGTCCACAATGCACAGAGTCCTGTTTCGCCAAGAGCGATACACCGTAAGACTAATAATATTCTTTCTACTTCTATTTATATGTAATACTTCAAATACCAATGAATTATTCGTGCCATTTATAAATTGAATGATTAATTTTTACTAATTTTATGGTTTTCAAAACCTGAAGGCACTTCATTATCATTGATGTTTTGATGATTCATTTAATATTGTCATGTTGCAACTTTTATGCCACAACCATTATGCAAGAGAAATTTTATTATTTAGAAAAAAATTTATGGTGTTTGATAAATAACACTGGCTGCTAATTTAAAATACTTAATATCAATTATAGAGCTCTATTTTTTTCACTAAATAGCTTTAGAAAATAATAAACTCTATCATTAAATTTTAATTGTGGATGTTTATTAAACAGTTTGCCTGCTTTCAAAAGTAAACTACTAAAAAAAATGAAACAAACGTTCTAGTTATCGTATCATTTGTAACATATCAAACCTTTCTCTCCCTTTTTGTTATTTTGTGGTAATTAATTTTCCTTCTTTCTCGGACAGATTGCCTATTTTGTATATCCAAGTAACGATGCCATGATTGAGTGCTTTCCGACATGCAAATCAGAAGAAAAACCTCCCAAGTAAGTCGATAGCCTTAGTTTTGTTCTATGCAATAATCTTCAGATTGAAAAGCTTCTTTAATGCCATTAATCCTTTCCATTAATCTGTTTTTCAATTAAATAACTATTTTTGTTCTTTAGAATGTATTTTTCCTATGAAAAGTTTTTGAGAAATTGTTATATATAATGACATGCTTAATTTATTGATCGAACTAGATCCATTGTCCAACATTATACAGTTATTTTATTTGTCCAAAATAAAACTAAAAAAAAAAAAAAACATTTTTCCACCCTTACCATGAGTAATCTAGCCCAAATGCTATTCTGTGTAAACATGTTACTCATTTTGTTGTTATTAAGAAAATATAATGTTACCCTCAATAATGACATTTATTATTATTATTATCTTTTCAGGTATCCCCCCATCAAATGCAAAGATCTTTTCAACATTATCTTCAAGAATGTTGCTGATGGTAAAACGGCAAGAGACATCACAGAAGCTTGATTTGGACGCAAACCTTGGATGTGATGTTGAAAAAGCTGTTGAATAAATCTAGATCAAAATATGCGAGTAAATTTCGACATAATTAATGACGTAATAAAAATTATATTTTTGAATTTGATGATTTGATGGAATTTCTCCGAATTATTCCTAAAGTATAGCCTAGTTAGTTTAGTCTTTTACCGTAAATATAAGAGGTCAAGGTCCAATTTCAGGGAGATGCATTCGATAATCGAAAAGTGAATGGCATAACAATTAAATAATAATAATAATAATAATCTCTGAATGAATTCTAAGTGAGGGTATAAAATAATCTTTTGAGACTTTCCTTTTAAGTAATGCATAAATTTGATTACTCTGTCTATGTAACCGGTCCATATAAATGCATGCATATTAAAGAAGCAGACACTTATTGAGAGAGTTTTGCCTCTTTAGTGGTCTCACTCGACTCAAATTTGAATTAATCGGTATCCAATGTAGTTTTCGAATACCAAATAATTTAATACACTAAAAACAAAAATAGGTACTGTAGAGACTATATTCCCCCCCGGCAGAAAAAAATGAAAAAGTACACAAAGCAGCCACAATTCCAAATGCTGGGCAATTCAGATTCATTCCAAATATTATTACAATCATATATAACATGATTTTGTACAATAGTAAGCGACACTATTAGCAACAAACATAATAAGCCTTAATAAGCGTCGAATCGTCCCTTATGTTTTATGTCAGAATTTAATCTTGGACAGTGTACCCACCCCACGCATCCCCTCCAACCAATCCTCAAACTTTTATTTATTTCTCCCGAGGAAAGCCCTACAACGTCCGGATAATTTACCTTCACTCTACTCATATAAGGGTAATTTTTGGAAACCTCCCCTGAGGTTTGCCCTTGTTACACTTGGAGAGAATGTATGCATATATTGACATATAGCACCCTTGACCGTGTATCAGTGTTAGACTGATGTTTACTCTGTTACCGAAAGTACAATAATGCCCTTCACTGCACAGTTCAATAACTGATAATACTTACAGCAACGTGGAGTTGCAGACTTGATGATGCTTCTTGCATTGCAGAAGATAACAAAACAGAAGCTTTTAACTTAATTAAAAGGCCTAGTGAATCAAGATTTTGGCATGATTTTGTGAGGATCTTAGGGTTTGATTGAAATAACTGTGCAACACCGTTTGCAACACACGCAACGTTCACAGCACACCCTCTCTCACTCTCCCTCACAGCTCATGCCACTAATCTCACCAAGCCACCAATCTCCCATTCTTCCTCACCACGCTCCGTCAACAGCTCTCACTCTCTTTCCCATCCAAATCCAACAGTTGTGGGTCACGGGTCACGGGTCACGGGTCACACTCTCTTTCTTCTCTTGGATCTACAAATCTAGCACAAAACGCACGGTTCACTCTCTCTCCCCCCTTCAATTCCAGCCGCCGTGGGTCACTCTCTCCCCCCTCCAATTCCAGCAGTCGTAGGTCACTCTCTCTCCCCTCCAAATCTAGTAGCCGTGGCCCGTGGGTCAATTTGTGGAGGTAATTTGCCCCCGAGGTTCCACTTGAAGGAGCAAAGAATCTCATTTTTGTTGAAATAATAAAAAAGTGAGTAAATTTGGGACAAAGAGAAGAACCTGGAAAACACTCTACCACAGTCAAAAGAATGGCCTCTACTACCACAATTTTTTAGATGTGCTTTATAATTAGATTGAACAGCATATAAAAACCACCTCTCATCTGGATTTATGCGTGTGTGCGTATCAAACAAAAAACGAAAAAACAAAAATTAAAACTTGCAATTCGCATTAAAAGAATTGAACCCATATACAAAAGAAAATTGAAAAAGAAAGCTACATGGGGTGCCTGTTGGTTTTCTTTCTCTTTTGTTATGAATAACTAGTGCACCATTTTCTAAAGAGGTGAAAGAATCATAAGAAGAAGCATTAATATTGATGTTATTTTTTAACATGGGGTTAGAATTTTTGTTGACTAGCAAAGCAATATGACAAACTGGTGGTGATGCAGGAATATTGGCCTTTGTTTTTCAACTTTACTGATAAAAAAACGAAATGGGTGGAGAGGAAGGGGGGAAAAGAGAAAGAAAAGAAGAAATTTTGTTTTTCCTTTTCTACCTCCAAATTCTTTTGAGAGAGAGAGAAAGAATAAGAACGAAGACATGGAAAGGAAGCAAAAGCTATTGCGTTCTTTCTGCAGTCAGCCTCTTTATTTTTGCAATTACGTTATTGCCCTTAACAACCAAACGGCACTCTAACGCTCATACACGGTCAGGGGTGCTATATATCAATATATGCATACATTCTCTCTAAGGGTAGCAAGGGCAAACCTCAAGGAAGGTTTCCAAAAATTACCCACTCATATAAATACTCGCCTCGATTCGACTAATGAAATGAAACTAGTGACGCGCAGAAGAGAAGCCAGCGCTGGAATTGCAACAGGCGTCTATTATTGAATTTATCTGATCCGATAGTATCAATTTTGGGAAAATACATATGATGTGAGTTTTGTGCAAATTACATAAATTAAAAGCTACAGAGCATTGTAAATTACCTAACAGATTAATACTCAGCTAGTTAAGCGACAAAGCATTCACTTCGTTTGATTTCATCTTGTCCCTCTCCTTTATAAAAGTTGTATATGTTGGAGTATCAAGTTCATCGCAAGGATCATCTTATGGAAAAGGAAGGAGAACAGTTCATTGACTGCTCTCAAGTGTAGCAGAGTACTTGGATTCAAAAATGCAAAATAATTAATAAATAGCTAGCTCGTTTGAGCTTAGAACATGCAACTTATATTTTACGTTAAGAATTATTTTGCTTTTCATTTAAAATAATGATAATCATAATAATTTGGATTGAATAAATATTTTTTGCCTATGTGGTATATAAATTGTATAAGATTGGAAATTTTTATATATAAATATTTTTCTCATTCAAAATAATACAACCATATTTATCATTAATTATCTTATATTTCATATTATTTATTTTCTTAGATCATTTTCATTTTAACATATGATGCAACAACAATGAGGCAATTTTATGGCCGTACTTTCTACGTTTTTACATCCTCAAAAAAAAAGAAAAAAAAAACACATCACTCACCATATTAATAAATCAGTTAAGTGTCACACCATTTGTCACACTCCAATTCTCTCCTCTTTCATTTTTGCAACCCTTGACTTCTGAATCGGCTTAGGGATTGAAAAAAATGTTATCTATATAATTATAACCCACCCATAAAAGCACGTATAATTAATCAATGGGCTGCTAATTTCTCTTTCTTAAAAGAGAATTTTGTAAGGAGATTGAACAAATGCCAATTCATGTTAAAGATCACAAATACAATTCAAGCCACACAATTTTTTTCTCTAGTATAGGAGTTTTTCACGTAAATTCTTGTCTTGTGTTATTAGTTTTATTCTCTATCTATTTTTTGTTTATTATTTATCTGATAGTTTTACTTGTAGGATCTTCAGTGGGATTAAAAGTTTCCTAATAGTAGTATCACAGCTAAAGATTATTTTATAAAGCAATTATGTCTGCAAGCAAATTTTCAAATCCTATAAGGATTGAGATTGAAAAGTTTAATGGAAGAATCAATTTTGGCTTGTAGCATATTCAAGTCATTGATATATTAATTCAATTTGGGCTATACGAGACTTTGAAGGGCAAATCATCCCCTATTTTTAGCAGTAACTTTTGGAAATCTCTTATTATGAGTGATGAAGATTGTGAAGAATTGGATACAAGAGCTGCAATTTCTATATGTATGTCTAGCAAAGAATGTTCTAGTAAATATAGGAAAATTTTCTTCGGCGAAAGAACTTTGATATATATATATATTCAATTTAGGGTTAGGCAGGCCAACCAGACCCTGCCCCGAATTTGATTGGACCCTATTTTTTTGGCCTTGAGCCCAAAAAATTTGGGTTGGATCAATTAGGCCAAAATTCAGGCTGGGCCAAATTATCATCTCTAAAAATTAGTATTTATTTTGTTTTGTAGTTTTGGTTATGAATATTTTATTGTGATGGCAATTTGGGCCAAGATTAGTTTATTTGGCTCAATTCTATTCGAACCAGATGTATTTATGTTTCAAAAATTAATAAATTGGGTTGAATTTGATTTGATTCACTAAATTAACAAATCAATTCTGAGTTTGAGCTTACTGATTTGTTGGTTTGTTTATTAAACTAGTTATACTATAGTAAATTTTTTATAAAATACTATTATTGGGGCTATGAAAAAACATTTCTTTACGAAGTTATTTATTTATCAATAAATTATTTATTTATTTATTAATAAATGAATATATATTGATTTAGAAAGAGATTTTTTTTATAAAAAAATAAAGAAGAATTTTGTTGATACATGTATATACTTACTATAAGAAGCACAAATTGTGTTTTCTAAAGTCAACAAATTGTTTTGGACATTGCAACATTCTGTCAAATGAAGGTATGGTGTTGAACAACAAGTAGGTGTAGATGAAGGCATCCATGAATTATGTGAAGTTATTTCTTGTCTACACTATATAAATGCTGTGGATATTGAACACTTTTTAATTATTTTAGTGAAAATGATGCAGTGATGGAATTGCTTCTGATGAAGTGATTATTCAAGGAATAATGGATACCTCTACTGATGACAATCATGATCCAAATGACAGAAGTATTTTGCCAAACATTTTTGCAAAAGAGACTTTTCAAGTAATAATAACCTTAAATAAGTACTCTCTACAAATACTAAATATAGTGCATGCTCTGTAAAAAATTAAGAATGGGCAGAGTTTAATTCAGGAACAAAGAAAAAATAAGCAACTTTACATATATATTTTGTAAAGAACTGAATTCAGATAATTGAAGTTGTAAGGAAAAAAAATCTTTAGGAAAAAAATCTTTAATGTTATCAATTTTATATTTTATTCATTATTAACTTTTGTATTTGATTAGTTGTTAATTTCTATCCCTTAAAGATTCAAAATATATATATATATATATATTAACCTATGCATTTAGTGAAATTACTAATTTATTACATTGGCTTAAGTCGGGATCAAAGGATTTTATTATTTGATCAAGATTATTAATTTATCGAACATTTATTTATTAAAGTTTTACTATAATTGAATATGGGTCTAATTCATTTTAATAAATTACTTATTTATCTTTATAATTTTAAATTTTATAAAATAAATTGTCAAGTTATAAGGCTAGTTTCATAATTAATTGAACAAAAAAAAGAAAATCATGAAAGAATGAAACATCTATTGTTTGTATTCCTGTGAGCGCGTATTTAAGATTATGGTGCATGTTGATGCTGGATTCTGGTTCTCCTCGTTCTACAACCAGGATCTCGGCTCGATCAACTCCATCACGACCAGGAGGTCTCCTCGTGAGGCTTTTTCTTTTTTTTTCCTCCGGAGTTTCCTGCACACACAGGCAAGTCAGAAGGCGCCGGTTATTCCCCGGCGCAAACCCTCCGACGCTCAAGTCAGATACGAAGGTTCGGGGAATGTTTGCCCAAAAATCTTATGGCTTTTTCGTGGTTTTCTCTTCTTTTCTTTTAAATTCTCTTTCTAATCTCAGAAATGCCAACCCTTTTACCTTCGTTGGCTACCTTTTTATAGGCTTCCCAGTTTTCCGCTTTTTCCCTCACGGTATGGGACTCTGACTGTTGCGTTATGGGCACACGTGGGACCTTGCGTGTTACGCCACGGTTCTGAGGAAAGCGTGATGGTCGCGGTTCTGTGAGATCTTGCGTGTCACGCCACGGTTCAGGGGAAGCGTGGCTGTCGCGGTTCTGTGAGACCTTGCGTGTTACGCCACGATTCAGGGGAAAACGCGGCTGTTGTGCTCAGATTCTTGGGCTGGAGAGCATGTCTTGTCAACTGCCGTCGGCTGGGTCTCCTCGCCTCCCGACAACAAGCCGGGACGGCCATATGCCCCTTGCAGGAATTTGGCCTCGCGAATGGCGTGCTCGCGGACGAGCAGGATATTTCTGCTCCTGTTCTTCTGCTATCAGGAATCTGCTCACCATGCCTGGTCTCGTCGACGCATTTATCCCAAACAGTATTTCTCCCTAACACCGGTCCCCCAGTTTCTGGTGTTGGGTAATGTAGTGGACCAGCAGTAGAAACTTGATAATAATCATTCGCGGGGGATTGGGAAAGGCTGCCAAGAGTCATGTCGCATTTAATTGCGGACGAGGTGACGTGGCAGAAATCCCCCCCTCCATTTGAATTTCAAACCGACGGTTACGAGGCCCTCGGGATTCGGCGCTGTTGAATGCTGGCAACCCAAGAGTCCGTTCTTATTAGGAAAGCCAAACCCTCTCGAACGGCATATCCATCACACTTCGTCTCCGTCTCTGTCTCTCCGGCAAAGAAGTTTCGTCATAAAAGGCTTCCATCTCAGACTTTCACCGGCTGAACCATTACTTCAGGTATTTCTTCTATCTCCTTGGTCTCAGATAGTTGTAGACAATTTCTCTTCCCTTCTGTTTGGGTAGTAGTTGGTGGTGTTGTGGTTAGGGCTTGGGGAATGTCGAAAGGCAAAGAGGCAGTCATTGAGGTCGATGACGACGAGTTGGACTTCCTGCCTAGTCTGCTCACCGATCCTGCTTTTGATCCCGGGATCCCCTTAGAGCCAACTAGGTCCAGTGTCGGGACTAGTGCTAGGAGGATGTCTCCCCAAACAACCTCTACGAGCGGAAGTAATGGTGAGGAGAGATCTTCCGGCTCCGAGGATACTTTGAGTGAGAGCGGCGAGGGTGACTCTGGCGAGGTATCTCCATCTGGAGCGCCACGACCAGAGGGACGGGGTACAGTAGGGGGCAGAGTCTCGTCGCGTGATTATGCCATCGACTATATGACGTGCACGACCACGTTTGACGAACTCGATGACCTCCGTCGTAGGTATAGCATTCCTGGTCAAATACTTCTCAAGGTTCCAGGCAAGAAAGATACCCCCAGCCGACCCCCCAGGGGGTACGTTACCCTGTATCTGGATAGCTTTAAGTATGGGCTGAGGTGTCCCTTGCAACCCTACTTTGCCCGGGTACTTAGCGGGTTGAATCTATCTCCTGGTCAGTTGAACCCCAACGGTTGGAGAGTGCTCTCTGGTCTGTTCATACTGTGGGACAGGTGTTGCCAAAGCGAGCCCACGGTCGACGAGGTGAAGCACCTGTACCAGCTGAAAAGTAGCCCAAAAGATGCCGGCTGGTACTACTTCCAATCTAGTACCAAGACCAGGAAACCCATAACCGATCTCCCTACTGGTGGTGGTGGGAATTGGAAGAGGAAGTTCTTCTTTGCTGGGGGTCCTTGGGGTCAGGTTGCACAAGTGGACGGGAAGAATTATTGGGTCCCACCCCGTTTCACGGTCCCAGGTTGCCTGCTCGCCTCAGATGTCTTGTATCCATAATTGTCCTTGTTTTATTGGTTTGTCTCTAACCAAGTGTCTGTTTGTGTTGCAGTCTCTTGGGGCGTCCATTTCCCGCTCGTACCTGACCAGCTCAAACGGGTCGAGGCGGCACTGGCCAATTCCTGCTCGAGTCGAGAACTGTTAAGTACATACAACTTGCTCGAGTCTCGCTTGATACTTCCCGGCCATTTGATGGAGGACGCTGTGATTGGGGCTCTGACCCGAAAACGCTCTCGACCTCCAACCGCGAAGAGGGACCAGGGTAAGGATGCCCCGCTGCAAAGCGGGCTAACACCGTGCAGCAGGCCCCGCCCTTGAAGATTTTACCTCCTGCCCCTGTAAAAGTTGGGGAAACTAGTGGAGCAGCCACGGATCCTGTTACTTCTTCTCCTCCTGTCGGGCCTCGATCTCGCTTACCTGACAGCCGAGCAGAGCATCTGGTCCCTTACGTCAATGAG